>JAHREE010000332.1:1368392-1397703 GCA_033628505.1 Tringa tobata | reverse complement strand
AAAGAAATGCTAAAATTACCCCCCGAGTTTTTTACCCCCCCACCAAGGCCGCCCCTTTTCCAAATTTTGTTTTTAAAACGCAGCTCGGTTACTGCATCTGGCCGCCCTGGGGCTCCGTCGCAACCGCGGCCCGAAAATACGCTTTTCTGACTGAAAAATGGAATGAAATCCCGTCAGAAGTTGTCTGCTTCTGCCCGGCAGCAGAAATTAAATCATCGTGAAGCGCGGTAATACCACGAGTGTCCCGCTGAGGCGTGGGGTCCCCCCGTTGTGCGTGACACGGCATCGAGCGCTCTCGGCAGCCCGAGCTTTAGATTGTTAGTTAGCGCTGTAATTTTAATACATTCATTGAAGAAGCGGTTGTAGGAGATTTTTGGTTGGTTTTGTTTTTGTTTTTTTTTTCTCTGTATGTGCTAAAGGGGGATCCCTGCAAAGCACGTGTGCCACAAATGGGTGCGCGCAGAAGGGAGAAATGGATACTGAGCACATTTAATTTTGTTTGTATATGCTTGTGCTTCTGATGAGAACGACTCCTGTTATTTGATATCTTATTTTGAAATGGTCAGTGACTTTTTCCCAGTGCTTTTGCTTTAAAATGCACCCCATTGCTCTGTAGAGTGGCCTTTGTAAAAAAATCTTTCTTTGTTTCCTTGCTGCCATTCGGAGATGCTTTCCTTTTTTGTCATAGATTATTAATTTATTTATATTTAATCTACTGCTATTTTTAATCTTTGTTGCGCACAGAAAAAACGTAGAATGAAACAAGTAGGATGTAAGAGGGTTGTGTAATTCTCTACAGCATGGTGCTGGGGGCTTGCTGTGGTCTGCCCCACCGCTTGCACTTTCGCCCTTGATGTCACCATTAAATAACGAAGGGGAAAAAAAATTTAAAAATCCATTGCTGTTTCAATTAAATGCTGATTGTACTTATTGCAATCCGCTGGAGCTGGATTTGGTCCAGTTTAAACAAAATCTTATTTTTGGCCCAGAAGCATTGCGCTGTGGTTGCTGAATAATTTGTGTACATCAGCAGTGGGTCATCCTGGATGTTTTAAGGAATGGTGCACGAAAGTCTGTAGTTGCATGATTCTTCTGGCATAGGAAAAGGCATATATTATATATTTATGCATTTACACACGTATGCATATAAAAAAAATTGCTTGAAGCAGAGGGTGGCTGTGGGGAGCCTGATCCTGCCCGAACCGTAGGTCACTGCACGTCTGGTAACTGTTGCTCCACCTTCCCAAGTGTGAAAGGGAGATGCTTCTTTCCTGCATTACGAGGGGTCGTGAGCCAGATTGACTAATTATGAAACACTGGTAATGCCCAGCGGAACAGGGTATAGAGAGGAATGCATGGTATGCTCCATGCTGTAAATCAATGGTCCGGCTTCGTAGATTATGTATCTCCATTTCACACTGCTTTTATTGATGCTGTTAGGTAATAAGACATTGCTGAAAACACTAGGCAAGTGAGATGTTACATTTTAATGAGGTGCATAAGAAAATGTAATCTAGAATTTGTTTCTAGGGTGTAGAACCAGCAACGTTAAGAGCAAAACTGAACTAATTGTGTGCAGCTAGAGAATTACCCCTAAAATGATATTACAAAGCTAACAATGCTATGATTTGGAGGACCCTGGGGATGTGAGTAGCTGATACTGCTTAAAGTTTTAAATTATTATAAATAACCAGTGTACAAACTGAGCAACAGGGCAGAACTTCAGCCTTGACCAGAGGATGCTTCTCCTTGGGAAGTGGCACTTTTTGTGGCTGAATAAAACAGTCAGCACACTTCACCTTCCACCCTACCCTACATCTGGTGCAAGTCTGTTTTTGGACGGGGAAGGTCACTTGTGTGCCTGATAACTGTGGTAAAACTGAAAGGATTCCTCAGCTTTCCAAGATGATGGAAAATCAGGGAGATAGGATAGTGCTGTTTTCCTGAATGATGCCCTTCCCCACTTGTTGTTTTGGGATTGCCTGTAATAAAGAACTGGTTATATATCAGAACGAGAATTTTTCTTCAAAGTAAGTTTGCTGTGGCAGGACTCACCACCAGGTGGAGATTATAGTCATCAACTAACAAGTACTATTTATTTATTATTATTTTTTAGCGTATAAAAAGTCTTTGCAAAAAAACCCAGGATTATTTATAGTTCTGCGATACTTATTTTTAAGTACCTTTTGGTCCAGATGAAGTAGCCTGTGGAACAGAGTAGCTTCCTCAACCTCAACATTTTTACATTGGCTGAAACTTCTCTGGAGGATATATACAATATATATCGATATATACAATATATATCGAATTCACATCTTGTTTTATCTGTACCTATGGTTCAATGGGAAAAATTAGTAAAATCCTCAATTCCCATAGGGAATATTTGCACCCCTAAAGTGAAATTCGGCTCTGCCATTCTGGGACGTAGAAGTAAACGCAAGGTACTTGTAATTTTGCCACTTTATTATAATAAATTACCTTCCCAAATTGGTTTAAAAATCAAGTAGTAAGAGTTTTGAATGCATTTTTGCTTGTCTTTTGTTTTCTAGCTCTCCTGTCTTTCTATATGGTCTAAGAACTTAAGGTTTTTAGAGTTTATCCTTATTTTGCCTAATATTTGGTAAAAATAGTAAAATAATATAGCTTTAAGTTGCAGACCTGTTAAAATTGTGTTTGTAGTGTGAGAAAGAACTTGGGTTAAACTATCCCTGGGGTGATTTCTCTTCCAGGGGGAAAGCTGCATCTCCTCACTAGTTCTGCTCAGCAATGAGTTGGTTGCACTCAACGCCTTGGAGCTGAGACAAAGTAGAGCGGAAGTAGCTCTGGACGCCAGGATGATTTTGACTTCTGCTGAGTGAAACTCAGCAGAAGGTCCACCATAGTGAGGTATGTGGCCACTTCCAAGTTAAGGATGACTAACAGGAGGGCTTTGAGGGAGCTGCACTGGTGTGAGTGTTCTGGAGAGGGAGCGTGACAGTGCTGAGACTGCTCGTGGTCCCTAGTGGAGAAGGCGCCGATAAAGTCAGCTGCTCGTCTCCATTTCAGGGAGCACCCAGTATTTTTCTAAAACAGTGACTAGATGATGCACAGTATTAAATAATAGGCTGAGAGAGTTGGGGTTGTTCAGCCTGGAGGAAGGCTCTGGGGAGACCTCATAGCAGCCTTCCAGTACCTAAAGGGGGCCTACAGGAGAGATGGGGAGGGACTCTTTATCAGGGAGTGGAGTGATAGGATGAGGGGTAATCGTTTTAAGCTGAAAGAGGGGAGATTTAGATTAGATATTAGGAAGAACTTCTTTCCTGTGAGGGTGGTAAGAGCCTGGCCCAGGTTGCCCAGAGAGGTTGTGGCTGCCCTATGCCTGGAGGTGTTCAAGGCCAGGCCAGATGGGGCTTTGAGCAACCTGGTCTTGTGGGAGGTGTCCCTGCCCATGGCAGGGAGGGCTGGAACTAGATGATCTTTAAGGTCCCTTAAAACCTGAACCATTCTGTGATTCTAAAAAGGCCTGTTTCTATTGGCAGTTACAAAGACCCGCATCAGAGCCTTGTCAGGTTTACGTTTGCCACAAGCTGAGAGGTGTAAGATGCGGTGCATGTATCTACCACAGCTGCTCCAAAGGAAACCTGGTGTTTGCACTACATACACAGAAACGTGAGTGAAATATTTCTAGATGCTCTATAAAACAGAATGAAAGAAAACACATTTTTTTCCCTATGCATTGTTTGCATTTGCAGGTTTCTATTAAAACAAAAAATCCGTCCAGCCAGTAGATTGTATGTGTTATGTGAAAGGAACACTGGTAAAGTAAAGAATCCTCGTATCAGCTAGTTCAAAGGAGTACATATTACTGAAATCACGGGGGTTGCTTGCACTTAAAATAGCAGAGAATTTATCTTTGAGCCTTTTCAGTGTGTTTCCAATGCTTTCCCTTCCTTTGTGATTGTGGGAATCTCGTCGTCATGCTTAATAATGCATTAATTTCCTGGGAAGTGAGCCAGTTTTATTTCTTCAGTCTGTACTTTTCTGCTCTTTTGTTGCAAAATGTGCTTAATCTCAAGTTTGCTATCACAGAAAGTTTTAATATGTTGCATCCAAAGGAAAAACACACTCCAAGGCTGTGGGTACAAAGATATGATAAAAATTCTGGATGTTCTGAAAATGTTCTTGAAAATCTAAGGACCTTAGGAGGAAGCTGATGTCTTTTTGCTGCCTTCTGCTAATCAGAAATGTGTCAGCAGATGTGTCAGTTATTGCTTTAAAGTTTCAGGTAATCATCCCCTGGTTTGTGTGGCCAGGCAACTGGGCTGTCAGTTCTCTGTCTCTTTATTCTGTGTCCTCATGGAGCGCTCTGGTCACTTGGGTCCCTGTTTCATTGGCACCCCTAGGTTCTGCTGGAAAACAAAAGTACTCTTTTACCTGGATTTAAAACAAGGGAGTTTTATTTACTTTTCCAGGAAAATCACAGTAAAAAGGTGCCTCATTTGCGGACTTTCTAGACTGCTGCAATTTTGCTTTTAGTGTCTGGAACACAAAAGAATTTTGTTCCAGTCAAAAATATGTATGAAGGTAGAGTAAGTGAGATGTGGGAACCGGACTGCCTTGCGCCGAACAAAAATACCAGGGACAAGACATGCTGGTGTATGGGCTCTGGCTGCTTGCAGAGACCTGTTTCAGGGGGACAAGGACCATGACATTGAGGTGGGAGGTTAGTTAAATAGGGTAACTGTGGGCACTTGCCATTGCTTAGGAAAGTGGGAACATACCTTATTATTCAAATCAATTTGTCGTCGTTTTTTTTTTTTTTCTCCTGGAGAATTAACAAAAACAAAGTGTACAAAAAATAGGCAGATGGCACGAAAAGCTACAGCAGATTTAGGTAAGACCTGAGCAAGTTTGGGCACCATTTTTTTTTCTTCCCCGTTTCAAAAAAGGAGTTAGTGCTCCAGCTACTGAAGAAGACATATAAATCCTCTGCTTGTGTTTTATTTGGAAGCCAACAAGAGTTTTGGGGGATGCTTTCCGAGATGGAAGATTGTAATTTCTATCATTAAGATCTGCTTGGACTAAACCCTGTTCAAGTAACCATTTTCATGCTTCTGTTTTTATTAATGTCTCTGAGTTCTTGTTTTAAACCTCCAAAATTCTTGGCAGATTCAGTTAAGAGTCAAAAGCTGGAGTGAAACTATGGTGAAAAGAGTGACTTTAGGTCAAATTTAACTGGTGAGACAAGGTGTGAAATGAGACACCTGTACACCCCAAGATTTCATCTTCATTGTTCTGCGTCGTGGCCAGGTTTGTCCCAGGTAGGCTTGTCTGCTTTGCAAATATGTGGCTCTAGGGCATCTGCACACATCTTGGTATGGGTTAAACATCAATTTGTCACAAAAATAGAAAAAGAACACAATATTTGCTCATTAATAACAGCTAAAATGCTAATCTCTGCCTTACCCAAAGTGAGGTTGAGCTCTTTGCTTCAGGAGATGACTGGACATTGCGTGTACGTTATTTTAAATGAAAGTTAATGAACGAAGCCTCAGCAGAATGGCTTCCAGAAACATGTGTTTTGTTTATCAGATGAAATGTATTAGACAATATTATTCTTTTCTTCATTTGCAAATTTAGTAGTCACGAATTCAGTCCTGCCTGACTTGTTCCTGAAAAACAAGCCCTAAATGACTTAAACTCGGCTCGAAGCACTGTAGGACAAACTTTTTCAGAGGAGTGTGGACGAATGGAGTATAAAACAACATTTTTATCCCATGTAATAGTTTGAGGCAGATGCTGACTCTGAAAACTATCTATCTCTTTTTTTAGGCAGCAAGACTCTTAATTTCTTTTTCTGATGAATCTAAAGGAAAAGGCCATAAACATAACCTGCTAGTTTTTGGCAATCATGCTCTGGGTCAGATCTATTGTTTGTTTTCTTTATAATTTCAAATAATTTTTCATAGACCTCGTTTGGATACACCTATGTATAGGATTTCTTCCTATTTGAACTGTACCTATTAGGATGGAAAATATTTTTTATTGTTGTTTGAATGAAGAAAAACAACCTTTCTTTATCAGCAGTCAGCTACTGGACTTAAACTGTGAACTTCTTTGCTGTTGTGATTCAGTTCTCTGGGTTGTTTTTTTAAGCAAAGCCCCTGGTTTTTTTCTCCGTGCCGCCTCAATATGCTTTGTATTTCCTATGTAGACATTTGATCACAGTTAACTATGAAAAATATGTCATCAGATTTTGTAACTCCCTTACATAAAGAAGAATCAACTGACATTTTATCTGCTTTTTGTCATCTCACGAAATGGCTGTAACTCATATTAGAGTAATTACTTCTGTTATGCCATTTATAGCAAGCATCGTATATCAAAACAATCAAAAGGTTTCCGTTCTGTGGAAAACCTCCACGGAAAATCCATCCATAGAGAGAAGATTTGCAAATGTATTACGTTGCTCATTGCAGATGCTGGAATTTTCTTTTAACTACTTCCTGCTTAACTTTTTAGTAAATTCTTTCATCCCCTCTCACGCTCTTTTGTTGTGCAGCTGGTCTGTTATTATGCAGCGGGTAGCATACTTTGTAATTTTCCACTGCTTTCCAGCCCACTGACATTAAACTGGATAAGGGAAACTAGTACGTTTGACTGAGTAGAAAATGGTTTCAGCATAATGCTTTTTTACATGAAACATATCTTTGGGTAATAAAGTTTATTCAGTTTTATTTGTTAGTCCCTTTTCTCCTTCACTTTACAGAAAGCAAACGTTATTTCTGAAAAGAAGAGGTTGGGTTTTTTCCTACAAGAGCATTTACCGGATCGATTTACAAGTGTAAAAACTGCTGTTCCATTTAGTAACCTCTGCTCTGCAGGGTTTTGTAAGGTTTTTGGAGAATTCGTAGTTTCATAAGGTGAGCTGCCTTTAGTCAGTAAAAGAAGTCCACAGATCCTGTAGATAGAATATTCATTGATGTATTCACCAAATCCTTAAAGATAAGAGCTGAACCCAGGACGTGATACAAATGCTCCTTTGTCATGTAGCTCAAATCCAGTCTTTGTTGTGGAGATGTATATTATATCTCAGGTATAATCACTTGCCGAAGGAGAAAAAAAAGGAAAAAAGCAGCATTTTTTTTAGTGCATAAACTGCATAAACCAAACAATGATAGGGTTTACTGAACAGAAGACTGAATCTAACTCTACTTAAAACATTTATCCGTATATATAACTATAAGCACTATATATAGTCCACATATATAACTATAGATATAACTATAAATCATCTGTATTCACAGAATATTATTAGTTCATTGTAAACTTCTGTCCTTAAATCAATGTTTAATAGAGGTATTGGGATATTTTTACAGTCTTAGTACACGCGTGTAATATGTCATCAGGATTTCCCACCCTCTTAGCTGGGGATGAATTTTCACCAAGGTCTAATATATTCCAATAAATTTTCTATACATGAAGCTCATAGGTGAATAACAGTTCTTAAAGCTTGTGTGTACAGTGCAGTAAGACTTTTTGTTAGAGCTTTTACATTTTCAACGCGTGATGGGACTTTGGTGATCAACAGCAGGCTATCACGAGGTGGATACACCCAGAGTGCGTGTTCACCCACACCCACATTCAGTGGAGATTTATTTCGGTGCAAGTCTGTGGAAGCATGAACCGTCCTCAACTTGTCTTCTGGTTTTCAAACGCTGCTTTGCTAGGATTTCAAAGGTTGTTGTGTTGGTTGCTGGGAGGCTGCTGTATTTACTGTGTTCAGCAAATTAATTTTAAAGTAACTCCATTGGGTGTTGTAGTCTGATCAAACACAGCTTGTTAAGTAACGACATTCGGTGCTTTGAGAAGGGGGCAGCTCCACTCTGCGACTTCTCGTTATGATCCTTCACTTAGTGCCCATAGAAGAAGATGCCATCAAGGCATGTTTTTCACTGAGGACTAGCCGTGGATTAAAATGTTGGTATTACAAGGTTGAGTTCATTAAAACTGACTCTAGGTCTTCACAACTGGGAGGCGGGAGGAGTCATCTGATGTCAGACAAACAAAAATGTTCCATGACACAAATCTCTTTGGGATGGACAGTGGACCGTGCCCGCACAAATTATAGTAATAGCTTGCACTGGGGTGGGGAAGTTCCTGGAGCAGGTTGTGCCCAGTGCAGGCTACCCAAACTCCCAAGTCTCCTTTCTAGTTATCTCCATTTCCAGAATTAAATTAGCAGTGTTTTCCAGTATTCTTGTAATGGCTTGTCACTTTGCCTCACGGCCAACATACTCTTACAATTATGAAAAAAGAAAAGGAAGAAATGAAGAAATAAAAGGGCTGAAATTATATTAATTGTGCTGGTTAGTTGTAAGGGAAGAGCACTCGGAGACCAGATAAAAACTGTTCCCCATGATCCTTTTCCTTAAAAGGCCTTTAGAAACTCAGGCAAGTGGGTAACTTGCTGTAATTATTGAAGCTGTAATTGCTTCAATTCCAGTGGGAATTGAAGGCACTTTAAGAAATATAGCGAGTTAAACTACTTAGGTTGGAACAGGAGTTTTAATCCAGGACAATTCTGCCAAGAAAATGTACGGCTCAGGAGAGAAAATCTGGAGAAACTCCTGCTTTTTTCACAGTGAAATTAGATGATTGTGAAGGAGACATCACATCATGTTATATCTTGCCAAGACATATGACTCTAAGCAAAGGCAAATAATTTAGAAATTCTTCAAATGCTTTTTGAGACAGCCAATTATGTAATGGTATTAAAAGCTGGCTGGCTTGCTGGGCTTAAAAGCAAGCCTCTGAGGGAAGTAATGCAATTGTGATACTCATCAGGAAATAAAGTCTTGCTGGTTTTAATTTCTTTTCCCTAGAATTTTCAATTAGAGAAAATGTATAATGATAAAAAATATAAAAATAGAAAATAATTAAGGAGCTGCAAGCACCACGGTGGCTGTAAGAGATTAGACCCACAGCCCATCTAGTTTAGTATCCGCCAGGGAAAAGACTGAACATTTCCTTTTGGTGCTTGGGCTGTGTTACAGGTTTCACCCTATGTGCTCCGAAAGGAATGTCACCCGCTTATCGTTTCTATTTGTGTATGTTGGTGAACCAGAACCCAGGGAACTCCACTGTGGCAGAGCACCTTTAGCTTGTAGGAATGCCCCTTTACAGAAAGCAAAGAGAGGGAATACCTCCTGAAAGGATGTTTTTTCGGAAAAGGGTATGTGTTTATTTGTTCCAGGTACTAAATTGTCAGCGTACAGCTTAAAGGACTAACTCATGTCTAGCTGAACATCTCATTACTGTTTGTAAGAGTAATGCATATGACCTTGTGACCAGTTTTCATTATTGTACTCCACACAATTCATTCTATATCATGAATTTTGATGGTGTTTCTTTGTGGAGCAATTGTCAATTTGGTTTAATATTGACATGACTCTCTTCCACTATTTTTCTGCTTATCCAGAGGTGGTCTCAAAAATATTTTTGGATTTATTTCTCATCCTAACCCTCAGTGAAGAGGAGATAAATCATACACAGCCAACTGAAAACATTTTAGCTTCTCTCGTTCAGTTGTTTCCACCAGCTGTGGAAATTCTGTGCTGGTGCTGCTCTCTGCCTTGCCGTGTGCTCCTTATAGGTAGTTCATTAAGTAAATGAGGGCTTTGCAACATGTTTTGGCAATGCATGTTATTTTGGGTTTTCATTTCATATGGCAGCTTTCCTAGGATTGTTTTGGAGAGAGTTGCCAGCGGCCTCAGGCCAGTCAGTCCTCAGCTTTGGCTTCAGACCAGGTTTGGATGGAAATAGCAGGGTATATTTAGAATCACAGAATCATAGAATGGTTTGGGTTGGAAGAGGCCTTAAAGATCATCTAGTTCCAACCCCCCCTGCCATGGGCAGGGACACCTCACACTAGACCAAAGCCCCATCCAGCCTGGTCTTGAACATTTCATAGAATCATAGAATCATTCAGGCCGGAAATGACCCTTGGGATCATCGAGTCCAACCACCTACCCTACTCTACAAAGTTCTTCCCTACACTGTAACCCCCAACACCACATCTAAGCGACTCTTAAACTCATCCAAGGATGGTGACTCAACCACCTCCCTGGGCAGCCTATTCCAATGCCTGACTACTCTTTCTGTAAAGTATTTCTTCCTAATGTCCAGTCTAAACCTACCCTGATGCAGCTTGCATCCATTCCCTCTTGTTCTATCGCTAATTGCTTGTGAGAAGAGACCAGCACCAACCTCTCTACAGTGCCCTTTCAAGTAGTTGTAGAGAGTGATGAGGCTGCCCCTCAGTCTCCTCTTCCTCAAACTAAACAGTCCCAGCTCTCTCAATCGTTCTTCGTACGATTTATTCTCCAGGCCCTTCACCAGCTTCATTGCCCTCCTCTGTACCTGCTCCAGCACCTCCAGATCTCTCTGGTATTGAGGTGCCCAAAACGGGACACAATACTCCCGGTGTGGCCTCATCAGTGCTGAGTACAGGGGGACAATCACCTCTCTACTTCTGCTGGTCACGCTATTTCTAATACAAGCCAGGATGCCATTGGCCTTCTTGGCCACCTGGGCACACTGCTGGCTCATATTCAGCCACCTGTCTATTAGAACCCCCAAGTCCTTTTCCACCAAGCAGCTTTCCAGGCACACTTCCCCAGGCTTGTACCGATGCATGGGGTTGTTGTGGCCCAAGTGCAGGACCCAGCACTTGGTCTTGTTGAACCTCATACCATTAATGTTGGCCCATCATCCAACCTATCTAAGTCTCTCTGTAGAGCCTCCCTGTCCTCATGCGGATCAGCACTCCCGCTTAACTTTGTGTCATCTGTGAACTTACAGATGATACACTCTATGTCATTATCCAGATCATCAATAAAGACGTTAAACAGAAGTGGTCCCAACACTGAGCCCTGGGGAACACCACTTGTTTCCAGGGAACAGGCATCACAACTTCTCTGGGCAACCTGTTTCACCATTATAGAGTTCTGTCTGTAATGAGGAGCTAATTTTATGCTGGTGCCCCCAAGTAGTCGTTGCTTCTTTGAGCCACCACCGGTTCCTTTGAAGTGACTAGTTCCAGACCATTGCAAAGGCTGTCACAATCTTGTGAACAGGCCTTCAGTGGTTTCTAGGTCAGCAGATGGTGGCAAGAGCCGATGGGGATTACCATTCCCTGCTTGGCTTCTGGGGAGCTTTTCTTCTTTGCCTACAGCTCCGCAAGAGTTTCAGCTCTTGCTGGGAAAAAGACACCTCAGAGTGTCCTTCCTCTTGACTTGTAGGGAGGTTCCATAGCTCCTATGCAAATAGCTCCTCCATGGCTTGCTATAACCGTGACAAACATGACTCTCCAAAAACTCCTCCACCCTCTTCCCTGGACTCACTGAACTCAGATGATTCTGGGTCAGGCCTGTGGGTATCTCGGGCTAGCTGCTAATGGAAGCACGGGTGTGACAAGCAAGACCTTGTGAACTTCCTCTCGGTGAACTCATTTGAAATAGCTGGTGCCCCTGCCTGTATCAATTAAATATGGAGCGTTTCATGCAAAGTGGTTCTTAGGTGTTGTAACTTAGCTCTGGGGAATTTGGAAATGTTTATAGACTTTCCAGAGGGTAGGAAAAAAAGAGAAATATTTATGTCTAGAACATTTTGTCGTTTCACTTCACTGGTAAGAATGATTAGCCCCCACTCCTTATCCCCTGCTCTTTAACACTAATGAATGTAAATGACATAAAGGCAGTGCTGTGAGAAGTCATATATTATTGTCACACTATGGGCAATACTCAACGGGGAAGAAAAAGCCCTAACAAATGCAAAGCACTTTGCAAAGCAGGAATTACTAGGTGATCTGCATAACATCCTTTTCCTATTTGCTGCACTTCGCTGCGCATACAGGCTTACGGCGTCCGTTGATTTGTTACCCGGTCCCAAGCAAGTCTCTGCAGCTCCGTGGAGAGTTACATTGCAATGTTTCAGATACTCTACGAGTCTTATCTTGGGGATGGAATATTTTAGTGTTGGCCAATTACCTGGAAGTCCTCCTCAGCACAAGGCAGTGTGAGATTAGTGTGAAATAAAGAACTTATGCACAACATCAAAATTTGGACATTTAAATTCTTTGGGGCAACCAGGAGCGAAACAAGCCTGTGTGCAGAACTGTCTTCAAAGGTTTCTTATGCTGCTACCAGCCTGTCAGCTAAGTAACACTTACCTAATCATGTAACTGGGGAACCAGTTCCTGTGTAAAACCTGTGACTTTAGGCTTGCAGTCATCAAAAATTGCATTGATTGGGATAATGTGTTTCATTTTATACCCTAAGCCTGTTTGGATTTCATCCAGGTGAAAATCTCAAGACCTCCCTTTCCCAGGGTATTCTGATTGCAACTAAATTAGGAGGGTTATTCTAATTTTTCCTCTTGCTAAACTGTTCCTTTTTGCTCAGATGCTTGTCTGAAATATTAATAAATCATTAACCTACGGATTAAAAATGCTTTTCCACCTGGCATAGCTATGGCCTTGTTGTAAGGTGAATCTTTTTCTCTCGTTTCGAATTTCACATTTCATATAGCCATTTTTAACCATCTTTTTAAATTACGAGTGTCTGGGGTCAATAGCAGTATCAGTCCTGATTTTGAGATGGAGTGCTCAGCCCTGGGCTCTAATGCTGGTTGTGTCTGAGGTCAGGCATTCACAAACAGGATCACTGCCAGGAAAGCTACAGAACATGTCTTTAAATGTAGTGATCCCTGCCATATCCATATCCGTATCCAGGACTGAAAGGGTATATTTGAAGCTCGTGGCGAACAATGTATTTCACATTTGCCTAATTTTTGTTAAAAATATAGCACGATGCTTTTTCCTGAGTATACACAGAGTGCTTTGTTTTGACAAAGAGCTGAAAGTGTTTTATTCCAGTCTGGTTTAGAGATTTGCCCCTCTGCCTCATTCCACGCATCTGTCATAGATCAAAAGCATGGCTCCCAGAGAAGTTTTCTATGAGGCTGGCTTATGTTTTTTCAGTTGTTTGGATCGATGCTGGAAGACAACAGGCAGTTTGGAAAAAATGAAAAACAGAAGCTGGACAGACAGTATTGGAAGAAAACTTGTTGTTATTTTATGTTCAAGAGCGGATCTAGAGCAGGAGAACTATCATTATATGGTAGTGCTGCATGATTTTTCAGATACAAGATGAACTGTGGCTGAAGAGCTTCCAAACTGACTTTCATGGATTTGCTTAAGGGCCCACATAAAGCATTTTGTCTTGCGCTGGAGGGAGTGTTTGAATGATTCCTCTTTTCCTCTGCTCACAAAAGTTATGGAACAGAAGCTGCCAGCGTATTTGATGCTAATTTGTGCCTGATTTATTTGATGGATTTCATTGGCCAAGAGCTGATTTATTTGCTGAATTTTGCAGAATTTATTTTGCTGAATTTATTTGCTCTTCAAAAGTAACTGTTCCTGATAATTTGAGAATGAGTCATCATTTTGTTGATTTCTGTACAAAATGTATTAGATGACCAAAATCTCCTTTTCTCCCAACCTTCTAGCTTGTACCCTTATCTTTTTTCCTGTGAGAACAGAACTGAAAATGCCTATTTTGAGCTGCTGGGTATAGCAACTAAGGGGGAAGATACATATAAAAACCTCTTGGGAGAAAAATAAAAAAAGGAAACAAACTTTATTTTGCTAACTTCAAAAATAAAAGGTAATAATTAACATTAGTATAAACAACACTAACAGAAATGAATGTTTTGCCTAGTTACTGAATAAAGTACCACTAGGCCAATTAGATTACAAATTTGAATTGACGTGCAAATTGTACAGGGAATTAATCCTAAAATAATCCATACAAATTTTGCGGTAGCAATAGCCACCTTTCTTGTTCTTTGAATTCACACCACCTCCTTTTGTCCATCTGACGTGACATGGTATGGGAGTTGTGTGAGAGAGGATTGTTTGCTTTCTCTAGTTACAAGAACTGTTCAGTTTACAGAGGTCGTCAAAAACCCCACCTTTTGAAAAGCCTGGGGATTACGGTGAGCTGAAGGTTCTGCAAGACCAGGTTATTCCTGTGTTGCTGGGATAGTGTCTTCAGTTCAGGGACTGGACTTAATAAATAATGGGCATGGCTAGTTGATAATTTTTTGTCTTGCTGTTCTTTTGTCTGTTTGACAGCGCAGAGAATAAGGGTGAAAACTTAGCAAGACTGAAAATGATCATCTGTTTGTAACGTCTCCTCCTTCCCATTTCCTCTTCAAATAGGAAAAACGTTGGTTTTCAAAATATTTGCCAACTGCAAATGCACGGCAAGTTGCTCTCAGCTGGGTGTGTACATGTGCGTGATTCAGGTCCCTTTTTGCTGAAGTTCGTGAGAGTGTACAAGTCATGAATAGCAGTGTACATATCTGCCCTCTTCCCTCTCCTCTCTCTGGTTCTGACCTCAACATTCTCTTTGCCAGGTTTCCAGTCTTTCATGTTTTAGGAACTCTACTGGATAAATATGCCTAAGGGATAATAAAGTGTATCGAAACATAGGAAATTATAAGTAATTGTAAAAAAAAAAAAAAAAAAAGTAACAAAGAGAAATAATATCAAACAAATTATCATTTTTAAGAGAGGACAAAAAGTTTATCCACACAGCTGATAGCTCCCAAAGAGATTACTGATTTGCTTGCCAGGGAATATCGTTAAAGAGGGCTAATTTGAGTAGGGGGTAACTGCATTGCAGTCCACTCAAATATCCCTGCATGAACTCGTGCAGCGTAATTTAAAATGAGATAGAGTTTTACATTTTTTTATACTTAATTTAGATGTAAGTAAAAATATGAAGGTTTTGCTTTGGCATACTTGCTTTTTTAGTCAATGATGACGTTTGATAAAGGATCATGTGTGGATAGTTGGGCATCCACTCTACAGGTATGATTTATAAACACACTTTTTTAGGTATAGCTAGGCGTATTTCTGCATACTTTTCTATAAATACATACTTGAGTTTAAAAACGTTAACACCTAGTCTAACAAGTCATAAAGACCCCAACACATCTGTGTATAGCCTTTCAGGGTAATGACATTGAGAGGAAAATGTCTGAGCAAATCATAAAGGCTCAGGTATTTGACAGGACAGGGACTAATTACCATCAGTTTCCGAAGGTACAGAAGACACTGCCAAAAACCAGCATGCCCTTGTCAACATCAGATGAACAGAGGAGCTACAATTAAGGCTTGATAGCCATCGCCCCTTTTCCTTTGTGCCTGTTGTGGTTTGGGCTGGACTGGCCACTGAGATGAACGACAGAAACTTGGTTCCGTTTTACCTCAGCCCAGGACAGTGTCATTGAAGGAAACCTGACCACACAACCTTGAAACACATTCTTGGTTCGTGATCAGACTACTCACACACACACATCCTAGTGCATGCTATCCTGTGGGTATGAGAGCGTGAATATGAGTAAATGAAATCAGCTTTGATATAAAACAAAGTCACCTTCCTCTTCTATAAGCTCTTACACTGAGCTTTGATCCATTGTTACTGTAATTTTATTTCCTCCACACTTTGTTTTTCAAAGGCACCAGCAGTTTTTCATACCTAGTTAGATGACTTGGGCTTTATTAGGCTTTAACTTTTGTCAGAAAAAAAAATGTTTTATGTACCAATTTTTCAGTGACAAATTTATTATTCATTTTACTTCTCCAAGCCTTTAAACGCCTTTCAAAATGCTTCTGTGAACTAATGGTTCTCTTTGTGCTGTCTCATTACAACTTAAAAATGGGAAAGGTGGAGGTAAGATAAGGTTGGTCTTATGAAGGACTTTGATTTAAACGCATCCTGTGAATATCTACATTACAAGTGGCACAGCCTTGTCCCCAAGCATTAATACATAGAATTATGATGAGGAAAAGTGGTTGGTCATGAATTTTGTTGGTTGGTCATGAATATTGTGACAGCGTGTACAGTATGTAAGGTCCAGTACATGAATTTAACACTCTCTTGCTGAATCTGATTAATTAATGCTGACTTAAACTGACATACTTAGCTCTAAAAAGTTACGTATCTCTTTAAGGATAACAAAAATACAAGTGGGATCCTACTGGAAAAGCTTTATAAATAGCTAAGCCTGGAGAAAATTGAATGAGAGGTTGTTGGTTTTTTAAGTTACTAACACAAAACCCAGAACAAAGATAATGTAGGTGTATGTATTGTTACAGATTTTTGTGTGATGCTCCTGCTGCTGTTCCAACTTGTACCCCATTCAGTTTAGAGGAGGGTGATGATCCATCTATATATTTCCATACACCAATCATAGATATTTTATGTTATGTCTTTAGGATTAGAGATAATTACTTAAGGAGATGTGTATTCTTAAGAGCAAAAGCATTGCTCTCTTCTATATTAATAACATGCAAACGTATGAATCATATGAATGTGCTCAAATCTTAACCTAATCACAGTCTCAAAGCTTCTGCCACTTGTGACCAAGTGTCTCATTCTAAGAGAACATGGGAAGAAAAATAGGGTTTTATTTAAAAGAAAGCATAATATTAGGAAGTGGGTAATTATTTTGTGTGTTTCTAGTTTGTCACAGATTTCCATGCTTGCCTTTTTACGTGAGACACTGTGTTATCATGTTAAGCTTTATCAAAGATATCCCTGAAGAAATGAACCGGTTCTTCCAGAACGGGAAGAAAAAGGGTGACTTTGAGATTAAAATTAGGGTTTTGCCATTATCTTCGTCTGTAACCTGGTGAGAATTGTTCAGGCTCCTGTGCCAGATTCCTAAATGTAACAGCAGAAGAACAGGACTTTGCCTTGCTTTCTGGGAAGAGGCACTCTTGAGTTCCTACAGAATTTAACGTACCTGGATTGCAGTGTCAGTGGGAGTCTCTGGTGTTATAAATTGCAAATAATCTTCCTAACAAGATGAACTGAAGGTTTATGATTGTAAACTCTGGGCACTAGGTGTGGTTTATGCTCATTGGATTGGTCCTCTTTATACGTTTTCAATTGAGATAAATTTTCACGTCCCTCCATGTGTGCTGAGAAGGGATCTGCAAACATAAGTGTACCCAGAGAAAATTTTTTTGGGAAGTGCTCAAGTAGTTTAAATTTAAAATGTAGATGAATACTGTGCCTGATACGTGGCTGTTGTATCTCTACCTTTGGCAGGTGTAGGTGTGATTTAGTGACTGGGCTTTCTGCCTGTATTTGTTTTCTAATAGCAGCACTAGGTGGCACACAAGGTCGGGTCAGAGTTACCTCGCTTCTGGAGCTGGGGTTTACCTGCTGCCTTGGATCACCAGTTGAAATGATTGCACTCACTCTGTGGCTCACGCTCCGAGGCCTCTTGCCATCTATTTCAGTTTATGGCAAAATCCAAGAGATGCTGAAGCGGTTCTTGACGACAGCAGCGTTTCTGTGGAACAGCCATTTGCCACCTGTGGCTGTACTGTGCTGCCTTCCTGCACGCACGGTTCATTCCACTCAGACTTTAAAATGAAAGACCGCCTGAGAGTAAAGCGCGCATAACCGAGCAAAAGCAGCCCCAATGAGGAAGTCCATCCATTATTACTTCTTGTAACTTACAAGGAAGATGGAGGCTTGGTGGTCTGTGGGCTTGCTTGGATGCTGGGTGGTTCTCGCTAAGAAGAGAGAGCTCTGCGTGGAGTCTGTGGTGTGAATTCCTGCTGTAGCCAAGTCTGTGCAAGGTGAGATCCTGGTGGGGAAGAACGTTGTTGGGGGGACCACAGGTTAACACCTCCACTCTGATAGACTCTGTTTTCTGGTTCTGTTACATGTCATTCATGTTGTCTTCTTGCACCTTAGCTTACTAGTGCCAGTTTTGTAGCGTACTTGAAAATAAATGGATTTTGGCATTTCTATCAAGTAGCTGTTTAGCTATAAAGATTTTTGGTTTTGCCTCACTTGCAAAGGAACTCCCACCCTCACCCTACTGCAGCGCAAAAGGGTGATCAGCGTGCATTCAACGACTGCCAGCCAAATTTATGGAGAGCTCCACATGCTTCAATACTCCTGAACAAGAGAATGGACCTAAAGGGGTGAAGAGCCAAAGTTTGCAGTTGTCTCGGTTCCTGAGGTCAGCTGAATCTAAAGCTGAATGTAAAGTTGCAAATGGGTTCCTGATTACTTACAGTCCTGACAAAATCTGGTGTATGAAATTCAAAGTAAAGTGTCTAAGGAGAAACTGTCTTAACTGCACTTACTCAGTGGTGGATACTAAAGCAGCTCCCTCTGGGGAAGACACTGTGAAGCTCCTATACTCTGAATATTTGAAGCCACAGGAAAAAATTGAGAATCTTTTAAAAACTAATCTAAGTGCCTGTACAGGAATAGTGTGGCCAGCAGGACTAGGGAAGTGATCGTCACCCTGTACTCAGCACTGGCGAGGCCCCATCTCGAGTACTGTGTCCAGTTTTGGGCCCCTCACTACAAGAAAGATATTGAGGTGCTGGAGCGAGTCCAGAGCAGGGCAATGACGCTGGTGAAGGGTCTGGAGCACAAGTCTTATGGGGAATGGCTGAGGGAGCTGGGGTTGTTTTTTTCTGGAGAAAAGGAGGCTGAGGGGAGACTTTACTGCTCTCTACAACTACCTGAAAGGAGGGTGTAGTGAGAGGGAGGCCAATCTCTTCTCCCAAGTGACAGGCGACAGGACAAGAGAAAATGGCCTAAAGTTGTGTAAGGGGAGGTTTAGATTGCGTAGTAGGAAATATTTCTTCACTGAAAGGGTTGTGCACATTGGCACAGACTGCCCAAGAAAGTGAGTCATCCCTGGAAGCATTTAAAAGATGGGTAGACGTGGTGCTTAGGGACATGGTTTAGTGGTGGTTTTGGCAGTGTTAGGTTGATGGCTGGTCTCGGCAGTCCGTTCCAACCTAGATGATTCTATGATTTCTATGATATGAAAGGATTATACTAACATTTGTTCAGGTACATCTGTGCTCAGTCCCAGCTTGATGTTTTTTCAGACACAAATCCACATGACATCCCTCCTTCCAGGAGGACTTTGCTTACTGATGTGCTCTCTGCTGCTTAACAAGTTGTTGACTGAGTATGACCTCTGTTTTTTTCAGTTCTGGCTCATAGCCAGTGTATTTTCATTTGAAGTTTTATGGTCCTGATATTGATACCTAACTATCTGCCTATGCATGTCTCACTTCCAGCATTTTTTTAGCTGTATTTTGTATCCCTTAGCGAAAAACACAGTGCAGTGGCATTGATGTCTTAGGTACATTTCTGTCACTATCCAAAAGATCAGGTTTCCCCAGTCTTTCAGGCAAACAAAGACAAAGGAATGGCTGAGCAGGATCACAGCTAGGAAGCTATAAAGGCGTCAAGACAAGTCAGCAGATAAATCATCTGAGAGAAGAGAGAAAAATTAAAGCTGATAACCTAGTCAAGCCATCTTTCCACATGGTTAAGAGCTGGATGGAACTGTGTCTTGGGGAAATGCTCAAAAATTGCAGTCTTTGGTGAACCTTAGCAAGGTGAAAATTAAATCCAGAATCAACAGGGACTCCAAGAATGATGAGTCAGCTGACGCGGGAACATCTCTATTACACAGAAGAGTGGCTGGCTGCCAGAGAGTGATAAGTGTCCCTGTGGAAAGCATCATTCTTAATCTTCCAGCTTCATCAACAACAATTTGTGAAACCTGAGCAGGTCCAGTTGTATAGAGAAAAACCCCAGCTGGCAAGTGTTTCTCTTTTGGTTTCTTTTCTCTTTCTTGGTTGTGAGTAATTGATATTATACACAACGATCCAGATAGTGTTTGCTTTGTTTTTTGTGCATGTGACTGGCTCATACCATGCTGGACAGATGTACTTAAGTAGATACAGAGAGAGTGTGTGTGTGTGTGCATATGTGGCACATCCAGCCACATAAACATGTACTTCAGGATTTTCTGACAGTGTGAAAAAAAAATTTGGTGTGTCTGAAACTCTAGAACTAATTCCAATCTGGATTAGAAATCTATAGTATGTAACTTCTGAAAGGTCTGGCTGTAGATAAAGTTTTAGATAAAATGTAGATAAAATCTTTAACCAGTTTTGGAACGTGTGGTCATGTCAATGTAGATGTAGATGTAGATTATTTCTAGCTAATTAAGTGATTGACATGGATGCAGAGGTTTTGTGTGGTGCTGAAGGTTTCAGAGTCTCACCATGTTCTCTAGATCCCATTTGCTGGGTCTTGTTGCACTCAAAGAGGGTAAAATTAGTGACAGCAGATCTATTTCCTGGCCTCCTCCTAATCTTTTCCTCCTGCATTTCCATTCAGTCAGTTCACTCTGTGGATGAGAAAATGGCACAGATACTTCTCTAATTTGGGAAGGAAGTTCAAGACCATATGAAAGTGCACTGGGCAACATAATCTGAAACATTGCGTAACGCCAATAAAGACATACAGAGCTGTTCTGGCATTGTCAAAGTTGGCATCAAAGAGAAACAGGGTACTTAGCTAGAACAAACAATTCCCTATTAAGACACAGTGCGAACACAGGGATGTCTTCCTTGAGATTCTTTTAATTCTGTAGAGGTTTTACCATGGTGCTAAATTTAAATTGGAAATATCTTTCCCATTTATTTATTAGGGAAGGAGCAGTTAAGTTTTTCTACCTAATCTTTCCGTGCTAGTGACCCTCTGTGTCTTCTGGACTACTTGGTATTTTCTCTCTGAGTCATTACACTTTTCTGACAGATGAATAAAATGTACTGTATATGTAAAGAACTTAAAAATCTACCCATAATGAGTATTCCTAGTGTGAAGTAAGGGTGATATGTGGGGAGTAGGAGTTAGCAATTTCTACACAAGATTTTCCTAAGCTTCAGTAAGCATGTCAGGAAGAATGGGTTCACTTTGGCAACCAGGTTTTCTGGTTGAAGAAGAAAAGCGAGGACTATTAGCCTGAATTTATAAACTGTGCTGAGTTTTAACTGTAAAAATTGTGAGCTTCATATTCTTGCTTGGTTCTTAAAAACAGTTAAACATCTTGATGGTTTTACACTGAAGAATAAAAATTTCAAAATAAAAATGTGTAGGGAAAAAGGTTTTGTGTCTGAGATAGATTTTTAGGACTTAAAAAGTGAATCAAACTTTCAAAACTTTAGCTGCTATTTGGGAGCTTGGGTTAAAAATGTCAGTTTAGACCCAAGAATAGTAAACCTGCCCCTTCAAAATTCTAACATTCCTTCTTAAGGCGGTTTTATGAAACTAGTGGCTAAAGAAATAACAACATATTATAAAACAAAGCGCAAGTAAAACATTGTCAAAAGAAATAAAAATTAAATCCTGCCATCCCAGATGCAAAAATGCTTGAAATTTCCAGTAGACTGATAATGGGTTCGTGAACGGTAAATCAAAGATAATCAGCAACAGTGGTTTACATGCAGAATACCCAGTCTGTTGTTATCAGTAAATTAGTTGATTAATTCTATGTGAATACTAATTAAACTTCGGACATTTGGAAGAAAAGTTCTAATGCTTAAACTACTTTGATGAAGATTATGATTATTTTCAAACTAAGAAACTGATTACTACTGGTGGCTTTGGAACACGGTATTGTATTCTTTTGATTCAAAAAAAGGGCATAAACTTGAAAGATAGAGCAACACCACATTTTGGTTTTGTTCCTCTGCTGGTTTAAGCTTTAAATGGATGAAGAGTTACAGAGGTCTGTATATGGAAAAGCCTGAAATGACACTAAATGTCAGGAAGTTGTCAGGACAGGAAGGCAGATAAGTGAACATGCAATAACAAATAGCTGAAGAAATCAGGACAAAAATACACCAATTGAAATTCAGGATGGAAACTGCAAGTATTTGCAACCAGAAGAAAATAATCTGAAAATTACAGGGAGTAAAAGAGAGAAATAGTGAAAGAATTATGCTATTAAAATTCTAGTATAGCAGTTCACAGCAAGTTTGTCACAAATCCCCAGAACAGCCCAGTATGATTTTGAGGTTGGTCCCATCACATACCAGAGTGGGATGTAGTAATTTTTAGTGCACTTAGACCTAGTTCATGGCATTCTCTTCTAAGCAGAAGACAGCTGGAAGAAGTTCAGAGCAGATCCAGGAATAAAAAAGGTAATTGGCTGGAAGGTTTGGGCTATGAGAGGATGGTAAAGTAGGTAAATATACCACATAACTTGGCTAAATGACAACTCTCTGGGGAGCTAACTATCTATGGACATTGGAAGGGTATATACAGGAGGATGAAAGAAGAGTTTCAGGTGTCTTTAAAAATAGCAGGCAAAGTAATGGAGGAAACATTCATCTGGATAGAAGGGAGGGGATCCTTCAAGCATGATGTCTCACAGGCCGTCACGTTCTCTCTCTGGGAAGTGGTGGAAAACGTATGAAGGTGCTCAACAGCACAGAAGGAATGGGGAGGAGGTGGCCTGGTAGCGAGAAGCAGGCAGGAGAGGAGGAGGAGAAGAAATGTCCTGTTCTCTCATCTTCCCAACCATGCTTGGCCGACCGTCCCATTACTGTGCTGGAACTGACTACTGGAGGACAACCGTTCTCCTGAGCAACAGTGGTTTCATCTACTAGAGCCTTTCCAGGTCCAGCTTATTTGAACATTTTATCTCAGCGACTGAGAACTCATTCAGTCCTGCTTACAATATACATTCCACATGACCAAGAGCGGATTTTTAATTAGCAGCACACACGTTAATTGCCTTTTTTCAAGTGATTGGTAGCAAGGAGCTCTGATTTTAAGAGAGCCTGAATTCAAGGATGGCCTGGGACCAGACAGGATGAATGCCCATCCAGAGTAGTCAGAGAAGGAAATGCCTCTTGCATACAGTGACACCAACTAACTGGGTAGTCATTTCAGAAATGATAATAATCTGGGTCTGTTCTTTAGTGATGTGTTATATTCCTAATGGGCCAAAAGGAATCAGGAGGCTTGAGAACATAACTGGAACGATGGAATATGAGTGGCTTATGGCAGAAGGATTTGTTTGGTGACCTTTGCCCGTTGGTAGCGTTATAATAAATTCTAAGGAAATACACCTAGGAAATTAGTTGTTTAAAATAAATAATGGCCTGAAAGAGCAGTTTGTGGCCTCAGGCAAAGCTTAAAACCAAAGACGTAGCAAATTAATCATTAACCACAGTAATGATTTGTTTTCAACAGTTTATTATAAGAAAAGCAGTGCTTTAATGTTATGTCTAAGAATCATTGCTCGAGCATTAGAAATTTCTCCTGCTTAGGCTTATGATGGCTTACACATACAGAATGGAGAAAGGATTTTGTCTTGAAAAAATGAATGTGTGAACACAAGAATTAATCCCCCTGAGGGAAATGCAAGATCCCATAGGATTTTGAATGAATGTAGAATCTATGACCCATTTCAGACCAGCCTTTAAGCATACAATTAAAATAAAGCATATGCTTAAATTTCTTTGACGTCAATGGGACTTCAACAGGGTATAGTGATGTCTTGATTAGAGAAGCTTCCATCACCTCATACTTATGCTGATTTAAAACTAGACTGAAACAGAAGTCCTTAAAGCCTACATGCCCTTTTATGTGGTACTAAAGTTCCCCTGGCAAATATGTGCACAATAGAATAAAAATGCAGCGACAAGTCATATTCTGAACCAGAGATAGTTCAATTATTTATTGCAAATTTTTATATAGCTTTTGCACAATTTTCTACACAGGAACATTCATCTGGGGACATACAGAAAGATGTTTCATTAGGGGAGAGAAGGAAGGGAAGATTTTTACATTCATTGAATTAGATGCTGTCTTGTCACGGGAGAAGGGAGAGAAGAGGTAGCCAGCAAGGAAACAGGAGCTTTATTCTGATAAGCATAATGCTGGAATAAACTCGGTGTTCTTGGCATCAAATTAGAGGGACTACTAATGTAAACTGTGCTGAACTTGCTGTCAAGCCCAGTTTGCTGTTTATCAAGACGAGTTCTGCTTGCTGAGATTTGGGTATTGATAACGCTTGCTGAAGGCTGGCAATGATTTATATTACTTCAGTAGTTTAAAAAAAAAAAAAGCAGTAGGCAGAACAAAAGAAGAAAGGTCTGTAAAGCCAGAGGTTAAGAATGCAACTGCATTCACGGTACCTGGTCTATATCGAGTGCATTTTTCACAAGTGTAACTATGTAGAACTCAACCAAATAAGAGGTGGAACAGAGAAAAGATGAACTCTGAAAACACCTCAAGCATAAGAACTGTTTGGTTCTCTTTTCTTTTCTGCGTCTTTACTATTGCTAATAACTTGCATGCTTGAGTTCCTTGTTACCATAATAATTCTTCACTGGGGTCTTTATGAAAGTACCAATATAGTTTCTCTACTGTTTTTCTCATGTATTTCATTTACTTGACTGCTCCTCCAAGTATCCTGACACAAGAATATATCCTTCTGCCAGTAATGGTTTGTCTTATTGAAACATTCCACTGTCACATATTAACAAAAATACAGTTTATACTTCAATCTGTAATTATTTTTCCTTCAGCTGTTTTACTTGGCAGCTTTGCAGGAGTAAGCCCTGTTGTACTGATGGTAAATGTGGAGTTATGTCCCATAAGAGAATTTAATTTGGGCATATCCAGGAATATAAAGAAGCATAGTCATTGAGAACTAAGATGTTGCCCCCATTTAGTCATTAATAAAATGGATTATGCTCTATCAAATACTAATAACATCCCCTAGAGATTCATGTATAAGGTTTGTTTTATTTGGCAAATTACTGCATTATTTCCCAGTAGATAACGATACTTGTAAGGGGCAAGTAGATTAAGCATGAAGCTAAAGGAAGTTTCAAAAATTGCAACACTATTGTTTGATATGTTTAGGTCATATTTACTGAAATGGGGGTTTGCATCCTGTTCTTTTCCAGGCAAGAAAGCTTTTTTTTTTTGGTTTTCTGCAATCTGATTTTTGGTTCTCCCCTGAGGCAGTGGATAAGTAAGACTTGCAGTTTAAAGGAAGGATTATGCAAGGAGGCCCTCCTAGAAGAGTGAGAGGCACTGCCTGGTTGGGAGGAAGCTGCCCCTCATACTTGATGAGATGGTTGCGCCTTCGTTCACTGCTGCCTCATTGGCAGTTGGTGTTGGTCAGTAGTGGAGGAGGAACTTCTTTACTTTGAGAGTGGCAGAGCACTGGAATAGGCTGCCCAGGGGGTTGGTGGAGTCTCCTTCTCTGGAGACATTCAAAACCCACCTGGACAAGTTCCTGTGCAACCTGCTGTAGGTGGACCTGCTTTGGCAGAGGGGTTGGACTAGATGATCTCCAGAGGTCCCTTCCATCCCCATGTGATTCTGTGATTCTGTAGTGTACACCGGAGAAAAGAAAATAAGAAAAAGTCAAATATCCTGTCCAACTTTCAGCAAGCAAGGGTTTAAGGACTTACTGAGGCTGAGGTAATGGCCATAACGTTGCATTTAATGGCTACACCACGGACGTATCTTTCATCTATTTCTCTAATCTCCAAGTTCACTTAATATTTGGACCTTTACAGTATCTTCCGGTGGGGATCGCCACGATTTTCTTATGTGACAAAAAGCTACCTGATTCTAGGAGGGTACAGTTCATTACAGTGAGACGTAATGAGTGAAAAGCCTGAAGCACAACCCATGTTTGTTTAGGAATCCTCCATCACAGAGATTTTAATTCTTTCTGAATTTAGCTGCACTAGATCCTCCCAGATCACTTTGTCCTAGTGCAGGGCGTGCATCTTCAGAGCAGCAGAACAGGGTTCGTAGGGCTGAAAGCCTTTACTTGCCTCACACAGGCTTGGGGCCTTAGGCTTAGTGGAAGTCTAACAACTCAAATAACAAGAAGATAGTTAACAATAGAAATGACAACGATTTGAAGGAAAAAATAGCAACCCATAAATGAACCTGACTCACACACGGTGTGTTAGTCTGCCTGCAGGTTGAAATACCCTCTGCTACGTAGGTTCCTGCTTTAGAGATTATCTCTAGAATATAAAAAAAATAACTGAAAGTTTAAGAAAATGAGGAGAGGTATAGGAAAATAACCCAGAGTATATTTGTAACTCGAAGTTGTGCAAAAAGGCAAATCAAGATATTCCCAAGCCCCACGTTCCGCGACATGAAATGCAGGGTTTTTTCTGCTATATTGCGTTGCCCAGGTTTGTAGAATTGTAAAAAAATATTTCCAAATGCATCACATGTTTATCACCTCTTCTGTGTTGCTCTCTGTGTTGGTTGCTTTGGGTATTTCCAGGTTTTACTTCAATTTTTTAACTTCTACTAGCAAAGTTGACCATCAGTTTGTTATTTTGAGGAGAGTGACAGATTGCTGCTGAGTGGGGTGGTGTTTGTTTGGTCTTAACGTTTTCTAGCCATTTCTGGGAGCAGATGTCTTTAGTCATTAGAATGCTCTACTTCAGAAATAAAAAATGGAAGTACCCTGCCAGGATCAATTTGATAAGTAACAGCAACTCAAAAATTCTACTTTCAAATAGTGAGAAGTCTTCAGGTTTACTCTTATTCTGGAGTGCCTTTGCCCATTTTTAAGACAAAGAAAGGATTTCATAGTTTCTCCTTAAGAGATGTGTAAGTCTGTAGAGTCTCTGAGAAACAGCTGGCTCCTGATTTTCTTGTTTTTATTTGTGTATTAAGGCAAACACTTGAGACATGTTTAACTTCCAGATGATCTATTCCTTATAGTGCAAACCAAAAACAAAGCCAGAAAAAGATACAGTTTTCTCATTCTGCAAGTGTAAAAATTGTTCACTTCTCTGTGTATTCTGCAAATTTGGACTCAAATCTTCCCAAGCTTTAAAAATTGCACATTGAGATTGTTCTATAGAAGACACTATTTTTGATTGTTAGATGCTTAGTACCAGGTAGCATTTGTACGTTGACGTTCAGCTCTTCTAGAAGTATACAGAAAATTCAAATTCAGCCTCAGTTCACTAAAATGTCTTAATTTCCTTGAAACAGAAAAGGACTGCAGGTCTGTAACTCTTACTGGTAGGACAGTTTTCTATTTGGGTTTAACTTGTTTTACAGAGTGTTTCTTTGTGGCTAGGGAATATTTTCATGTGCTTTGCTTTTGTCATAATGATATAGTAGGTTTAGGGCATTAGAGAATAAGATTTCTGATAGTCAAAGACTCTTTAATGGTATCTAGGAATGTTACTGAACATTAGAACATATTAAAAAATAAAGCTACCCCTCTGCCTAGTGTAGTTTCTCACATTTGTCTTTGATGTAGGTTTTTTGTCTCTAATTTAGTTTCTGGACATGAGACAAACAATGTAACATTCAGGAGAATGAAGACAAAATAACCCAGTCACATTAAAGCAGAATTTATCAGCAGAAGGTGCAATACCTAACAAACACATTTCTCAAGAGCTTCTTCGTGTTGGTCTGTCACACCTGGATTCCTGGGTGGTGAGCACTCCCTGGAGAATTCTCTGCTCTTTAGCAGCAGGCGGCACTCTTTGGAAATAGCACCTGGGATTTTCACTACTCCTAGGTTTCCATCATAATTTCTGATACGGTTGTTGAGTCTGTTCTTGTGGTCATAGCGAAGCTCAGATTGATTTTAGTTAAGAGAGAAGCAGAAAAGTAATGGGCATTGTGAAAAAAATAAATTCCCTTTAGCATACAGGATAAATTGGAAATCTGGGGTTAAGTAACAAAGACAGCAGAGGAGACTGGAGTTGAAATGTTCATTAAAGGCATGCAGCTGAAAAAACACTTAACCTTCTTATTGTCACACATTTTCACTTTCTTAACTGCCTGAGCAATTAGTTCCACTACAAACAGAATTGTACTAATCTGAATAAGAAAAACATTTCTGGAGCATTTTAAATGTTTAATTGAAACAGACTACCGCAAAAGAAGAAAGAATTAAAAAAAAAAATACTTCAAAGGAAAAATAAAAGTCAAAATGAGACACAGGAAATTTGCTTACAGTGGTATGTAGGTTTTGTCCTAAATAATGCAATGAGAATCTTTGCCGTCACGCACATACACACAAAAAGGAACATTATGACATAAATGCACTCATTTAAGAGTGGAAATGTGCAAGTTACCCTTTAACTGTAGTGTTGCCTTTTGTTACCTGAATGAAGTATGCAGAAAACCAGTCACTCTTGATGTTAATAATAGCATGTCAAGAGAATGTTTATCATGCAATAATTCTCAAAAGGGCAAACAAGGTTGTCCAAACACTACCTTCAGCTTTTTAACAGAAATATTTTATCTCTTGAAAAGTGTCTCTCAAATATAAACTATGGGTTCCTTTCAGTTTTCTTGTGATAATTGTTTGAGCTTCTTGCAGAAAACATAATTTGTGTGATCCAAACCTTAGTCCTCTCCAGGAGTATACACTCAAGCACAGCAAGTGTTTGAGCTGCTCCGTAATGTCAATGATAGAAACTTATTTCTAAAAATTCCATTTTTTTTAATCATGCAGTTTTCCCTAAGACTCTTTGCTCACAAAACACTTACAAAAAATTAGAATAAGCAGCGAGTCCTGCAAATACTTATTCCCAAAAGTACTAGCATTTTCTGTGTTTGGACCACTTCTGTGAAGAAAGGTTTGTCAGAAGGAACATGACTATAAAGGATGGGACATGATGAAGTCCCTGAATGCCCTCTATTCATATTCTGGTTATTGTTGTGATGAACAGAGTATAGTCCCAATGTGTACTTCTCTATTTTTCACTGATGTGGCCTTCCAAGCTCCTGGATATTTTGCTTTGTATGTATTGAATAACTCTACTGCTTAGTAGTGGGGTCAACTTAACTTCTTTTGATTTCTCTGTTGATGCAGTTTTTTTCAAATTACAAGGTCTTCATTAGCTATGGATTTTTAGTTTGAATTTCAAGCTGAAATGTATTTTTTTTACACTGTCTTTTTCTATTTTTTTATCTCATGGATGACAGCAAGTTGTAGGAAATCTAAATAAATTTAATGCCTCCATCCTCCATAGAGCAGAAGTCAATGAGATTCCCACAGGGAATGGGATGGAGTTAGAAGGAAAATCTTAGTAAAAGAATTTTGGGACAGATTGATGACACAAGTGGAAGTGTAGCTCACATAGCAAAAATTTGAACTGCTAATTTCGATGTTGTGCAACCTGTGACTTGATTCAATTTCACTGTGCAGCCAGTATCTAGTGTACTACTGATTTTTTAATGATGGTTGAAGGGCAGAGCTGAGACTTCTAGGACAGTGAGTTCTTACTCCTTTCCAGACAATATGAAATTATATCTATAAATATGTGATAACAGCATAATTTTTTCAAGGGGAAATTATGCCTCACAAATCCACTTTGAAGATGTCA
>JAHREE010000332.1:1214209-1358886 GCA_033628505.1 Tringa tobata | reverse complement strand
CAAAAATATCTGTGCCTTATAGCCTGAAGGAGATTTAACTAATAAAATCAAGTATGTCTCTACAGGTCTGGTCCAGCTGGTGTTCCAGCTCCCAGATAAAGCCTGGGGGGCCAGTCATGAGAGACATTTTTAAATGGGGTTTACAACTGGTCTGTTTTTGTTTAGTTTACCTCTTTTTAAACAGAAGCTTTATATGATCTGGGAGGATTTATCTTTGACTTCACGGACAGCAGCAGCAGAATTGGCTATCATCTTCCTGAGAGGTGATGAACTCTCTTTTGTGTGCTTGCCATGGCTCAGTGAAACAACTGCCTTTCACTAGACTGAAAAACAAATCCCAGAACTTGTCTTAGTAGTGGAAGTGATCTCATCACTGCCCTAGGTTATAATAACGTGATGTAGTAACAGAATACTTTCAAAAGAACTCTCTCTTTTTAAAAAACAACAACAACAAAAAAACAAACCAAAAAAAAATCCACCCGACACTCTGGTATTCAGACTTTCCTGAGGGCTTTCATTTACTGTTTACCTCAGAGAAATGATATGAATTTCCTGACTGTACCAATTCCAGCAGCCTGTGTGTCAATGTCTGGAGTAGCATTACTCAGCCCAGGGGTGGGAGGTGGTCTCTAGGACACGTGAAAGTGGTCCAGAAAGCAGGAGCAAGCAAAGCACCAAGAAGCTCCAAATATTTATTTTTTAAAACAGATTGTAGGAAAATGAGAAATAACTAATAAACATTTAAACTTTCAATTTTTTTAAAATGGAAAATGTTATGGCAATAGAGAGAAGTGATGGACTTCCCTCGGATAGATCAACTAGTTCTTCAGCTTAAAAGTATTGTATAGAATTAGATGATTTCTGTAAAAAAAAAAAAAATCACAGTGTTGGTGAGGGGAAAAATATCAGACATATGTTGGTAGATGATAGGGCCATCGCTGTACAGATTTTACTCATTTTCTTTAATCTTAGTAATGATCCACGGGCTGTTGCCAGTGGTAGCTCTGAGGCCTGTGTTGGTTCTGTATCAGTTGGCAGGGACATGGACACTGCAGTTTTTCTTCCAGTACATCTTCCTTTCCCAAAAAGACGGTTGCGGAGATGGCGCTTTCCATCTCAGTTCATGGTTTTTCTGTGTGATGGGGCTTCCAAGACTGTCCCTATGTGTAGTTGCAGAAGCTTTTGGGATCTGGACTGTAAGTACAGATGCTGTAGAAGTCAATGTGTGAGTTGCCCAGACTCTTCAAGTAACCTCTGGAGGAAACACAGGTGCTTCTAGGATAAAATTAGTGTGATCCTAAAGCAGATACCCAAAAGGCCAAACAAATGATGTGCTAGGAGTGCCTCTTTGCTAGCTAACTGTAGATGAAGTTTTTTATATGATCAGTATTTGAAGTTAAGTGAGGTGAATCCTACCTCTGGGCTCTGTGTCTCTGAGCACAGTAGTCTCCTGTGCAGACTGCATAGCTCTGTTTTTAAGTTAAAAAACACTCTTTAACTTTTGAGATGCAATCTCCTTTCAAATGAGTGGTAGCATTGGTAATGGTGCATCCTAAGGCTGAGCGCAAGGAATATAGTGCTTCTTTATGTCTGCTGATAACAAAATTACTTTGGCAGGCATTTATAGGCTTAATTACTAAATTAAATGTTGGTTATTGTTATACTTTGAGCATTCTAAGGTGGAAAAAATTATTTTTTGAAATATAAAGTAGGCTGTTTGCAAACAAGAATCCTTGTCTCTCTGGTATTCCAGCTTTCATCCCTAAAAAGTGTATTTAGGAAGGAAACAGAAAATATAGGGTAGAAAGCTTCCACATACACAAGTTCAGGACTATACATGATTTGACTCGGTCACATTTGTGTTTTTTGTGGTTATCTGATAGTAAAGTCATTGAACTGACTCATCTTTGATATTTATCTAAAATTTTCCTTAAGATGATCTCAGCATAAATCAGTAAAACTTTTATTTCTTTTCTTACTAGTATTGTCAATTATAACAGTACTTATATCCTTAGCCAAGATCTGTAGGAATGTTAAAATAAATTGTCCTTTTTATATTCACAGTGACTGTAAAGTTTTATATTTATTTGCACGCACATACTCAGTGTATGATGAGATCTGTACAAATGTGTATAGTTGTGATAAGTGGCAGTCACAACCCTCAAGGGATTGCATTTTAGAAGGCATGAATGATGAACAGGACTGATGTGTGGAGCACAGGGAATGCCTTTGTATGGTTTGTCTCACCTGTCTGGTCCAGTGCATTGGCCAGACTATTATATAGAAAGATCTGGCTTTTGGAAAGTCTCGTAGTTCAAGTGTGGAGGTTTCTTTTGGTTTGTTTGTTTAATTTTTTTTCCTCCTTATTAGCGTGTTTGTGTCTCTGGGATATAGTTTGTAAGTGGGGCTTACCTACTAAAACTGTATTTCTTATGCATTTAACTTGCTGTATTGTCAATTGGATGCTAAAAGTAAATGCCCCCAAGTAGCATATTCATTTTGGGCTGTTCCAAAGCACATTAACGTCAGTGGGAAAACAAACAACGCTGGTGGGCAATTGTTGTACCAAACATGGAGAAGCCCTGGCTGTGGCCTGAACCATTACTTTGCATCCTCTGTCAGTGAAAAATGTGCCTTTGTACTCAACATGCAAAAGTGGAACTCTATGCAAAATCAGCAGCTGCTATCTAACACTACAGTCCTGTTAGAGAAAAAGCCACAGAACTACAAATAATTTTGAGGAGAATGTGACTGTATATACTCTTGGAGTGTTACTAATTAGACATTTTCTCGTTGTTACTCTTGTGTACCATCTTTTAAAAATAACCTGTAAGGGAGTCCTGTAAAAGACAATGCACTTCTGAGGCCCTTCTGTTCTTAAAAGTTTCATAAATATGGATGCCTGCTTAAATAAACTTTTATACTTAAATTTCTCTTTCCAAGAATCCCAAATTTATTAATTTAATGAGCTCTTCAACTCTGCTGTGGCCTAGTGAATATAGATTTAATTTTTGTAAGGATGTTTTTGATAAAGAGAAAATAAATAGGTTCTTCCTAGTCATTAAGTCAAATCTGAATCAAAATATGTATAAAAAACCTGAAACCATGTCTCATGGACATGGTTTATGCTAGACATTCTCCCCTCCCTTATCTACAGTATTGTGGAAAAAATGGCCACTATAATTATGGTGAGTTTTATTAGGTATTGTTGTCTGAAAAAAACCCTAAGGCATGAGGTTTTGGGTTCTTTTTGGGCTTATATTCTGTGTTTTTCTGATGATTATCTCTTGTAATTAGGAACTGAAATAATGCAAGCATGAAAAAGACGTTTGATATGGATAAAGTGGAAGGAAACCACGTTTTGTTGCTTGTACAACTTTTTTTTTTCCCCAGTGAATGCAAAATAAGGAGGATCATATGAACTGAGCCTCCAGTTCCTCCTTCTCTTTAAAATTAGTGTTTTACACAGGTCTGTTTATGATCCACTGTAATGCTGGATAAATGTTTCTGAAAGAAGCTCAGAACAGATGACATGCCAAGTAGAAAAGTAGAGCAGAGCGGGACAGCGCTGGCTAACACGCTGCTGTGGGCAGGAGGAGAGCGACATCCGACCTGTTTTCTGCATAGCTCAGATGGAGGATTTAATCCTGAATTTTTCATATGTTAGAGTAGAATGTTGGTTGTGGGGCAATCCTGCTTCTTGGTATCACTTGCTATGCATAAATGAAGGGCCAGAGAAAGAACAAGCATTGGATGTGAGGGAGACCAAAATTCATATGCCTGCTCTGAAATGAAGAATGTGGGAAGGCGAGCATTAGTCTTCCCCACCTGAGAGTGACCTGGCAATTTTGAATTAACATCAGTTTTGAGTATAGATGTGATAAACTCTCCCAAATAGAGTTTTATTAAAACTGTTGTGCTTCTCTAGCGACAGCTTTTTTGCTTTGGCAAAATGACATTTTCTGAACAAAAACCTTCTTGAAAAGTGCTTGAATGTCTCCACTGGGTATTCATCTGTCCTGTATTATGTATCAGTCATTTCCCTTCCAGCACGGAGAGGGCGCCTCAAATGGTGTTTTAATATGCTGAAGGGGAGTTTGAGTTGGCAAAGGCAGCAGTAAGACCTCGGTGTCTTAACAAACAGTTAAATTAAAAGCTTAGACAGTTTGGTAAGAGAGTAGTCATAGTTCACCTAAGTTTTGCTGAACTTTCTCTGGGTGACCAATCCTCCATGCCTCAGAGAAGAGCATGAAAGTCCCCCTTGTGTCCCTAATTTTGCAAAGCTGTTTTAATGAGGGAATATGCAAATTTGGGGTTGCTTCCTGACTGACTACTGTCCATTTGTTTCTTGAGTCATCGTTTTTGGCTCCTTAGTGAATTAGATTGTTTGCATTTCATTCCTGAAGGCCACATTTAATGTCTGAGCAGCTGGCATTTTTTTTCTTTTTTGTTAGTTTCGTGGGTTTTGTTTGCTTTATGTAACCATTGGTGTGGCTACCCTTTTGGTACTGCTAGAATTACAGTAAGGTTTGACATATCTTCTTGCTTATGATAAATAGAAAAAATTCCAATAATTTTATTAAATCAAAATGTTATTTCCAGTTGTAACCCACCTCCAAAGTCTTAGTTGGTAATGTTGTGTATCCGTTAATAGTGGCTTAGATCCTTCCCCCCCCCCCCCATCTTCTCAGGGCTTGGCTGTGTTGTTAACAGTAGCACTTGAGATGGTTTTCTAAAAATGAAGCAAGCATTTACCCAATTCCAAACTTTCTTTCTAAATAATCAGTGTGATTGCACTAGAGCTCTTGCAGCAGCCTGGCATTTTTGCTCTTGTCATTCTGAACTCAGTGGAAATGGTGGAGCAGAAAACTCTAGCGAAAGTTTTGAAGCAGCTGCTGTAGCCCCAGGAAAAGAGCAGATGAAGGCACTTGTTGGTTGGAGCATGGGTGGCAGAGGTGACTGGGGAACAGAGAGAGCTTCAGACAAGTTGTGAGAGGCATGGTAAAAAAAAAAAAAAAAGAAAAAGAGGAAGCTCAAGAAGGGGCAGAATAATGTGCCCCTCCCTTGTGCAGTCGCTGAGCAGGAAGATAGCTTGCTGCTTGCTCTCTCCAGCTGGGAGAGGAGGGCTGTGGAGGAGCCCATGTAGAGAAAGTGAAAACCCCTGAGTAAATGACTTTGCTGATGTAAGCTTGGCCTCACGCACAAGCTGGTACCCCGGGAGCTTTTTTGTAATTTCTCAAAGCCTGGGCTGAAGGTCTCTTTGGCTAGAGGCTTAGGTGTGTGGGTTCAGGCAGGCTGTGCCCAGACTGTTTCGCTTTGTGTGGAAGCCAGATGTTAGATGGAAGACGACGACTACTGGTATTGAGGCACTTTCTGTTGCAAAAATGTCCAACCACAGACTTCTCAAGAAAATGGAGAGGGCGGTTGGGCTATCTTGTTAGGTCTAGTATTTACTGATTAAATTAATTGGATATAAAGTTATTTATATATGAAAAATACAAAGAAATTCACCACTTAATATCTCCCCTCAAGAGTATAATATATGCAGTAGGAATGTCTACATTTGCCTTCATGTCTAAACGTTTGTGTGTGAAACATACATTTACATTTCTTAAACTCCAGCTTGGCAAGAGCCATAAAATATTTCCATATAACTTTTACTCATCTTTTAAAAGAGGCTGAAAAATCTCAATGTCAGAAGTTTCTTTATGACTACTTTTACTAGAAAGCCCTGACAAATTTCCTTGAGTCACTCTACTTTGTCATACTATTAATGTTATGACCATATAGACTGAAGGAAGTGCAGCACAGTTGTCCCCTTTATTGCAGACAGTGACCAGAGCTCATATTTTGAGTAAATAGTCCAAAACATGAAAGTTGTAATGTTGAGTCATGTTGTACAGACACTATGAGTGTAAGATGACAAAACACCTTTTTGTATGCAGCCTTTCTCCATCCCTGCGGTGCCAGCATGACAGTAGCCTCTGTCTCCTGGCTGGTGTTGGCACTGAAATGCCAGGAAATTCAGGGAAAAAAAAAAAAAAGGCAGTTCGGATAACTTGCTCTGGATAAGAATTGAATTGAAAAACAGTTAGAAAATATAATTAAAGGAAATGTTTGCTTAACTTTCAGCTACGTTTGTTTTATTTTTGACATGTGTTACCTAAACAGAAGGCACCTGCTAATTTCAAGAGCTCCTTGCATTTTTAGCTGTTATTGTGGCTGTTCTTTTTTGTTTAACCACTGCATAACTAATGCAGAAGGATTGTCATCTGCAGTTAAAGCCTGAGAGCGTTGGGCAGCTTTGCACACATTGCAGCAGCTTGTCTCTTCCCCTAAAAGTCAAACACAAACACTTAGGAAAAATATTAGAATAAATTTTTATTTAAAGTTATTTATTTATTTATTTTTAACCATCCTAATTTTACAGCAGGGAAGCGAAAGAAGGAATGAGGGCATAGATAAGTTAAAGATGTGTAAGAACCAAACTCCCATTATTTTAGTGAATTTTTTTAAAAGGCGTTGGCCCAGAAATACTTAGAGATTGGATGACATCCCTGTTTTCACCAAGAGAGAGTGAAGGATTTGGCTTGAGATCTTTGGAGTCTAAATCTAGTGTCCTAAAACATTCAGCAACAGTTCTTTCCACAGTACCAATGAGGCTTCTTAAAGGAGGTTTTGACAGGCAACAGCTCTCGACCAGCACACTGCAGCACAGTAGAGAAAATGGAAAGTTTTGCCAAAGATCCTGGTAAGAATGAAATACAGGGGAGTAGGTGTGTTTGATTTTTTTTATTTTTTTTCTTCCCTTCACCTAAGCTTTAACGGAATATATTCAACAAATTACTCTGTCCAGTCAGGCGTTGCACTTCAGTTATATATCACTTAATTTCAGAAGTTATTATTTGTTTGGTTTTTGGCAATACTTTTAAAGCTGCCACTGGTTTTGAGTTTTTCCATTTCGGAGAGCCTGGCTCGATGTCTCAAATGTGCTAGGTACTCAGGGTGACATTGTCTTGAGGTGTGAGTTTTTGCTCTCTGCTGCCTTAAGTTGGGGTTCCAAAAGTGAGAATACTCTTAAACGAATAACTGTCATACATAAAAGGTTTATTTGTGCAATAACTAAATTCCAAAAATCCTAATGTAAAGAAATGCTGGGCAATTTTAATCTTGCTTTTTCTGAATTGCAGGATGCGTGTAACAAATAGCATGCATAGACGATCTTCTTGAAATAATTTAAATGGTAGGTAGACTTGACTAGTGCACTGTAGTGGTTTTTACGGGAAATATATCCTAATATGTCTTGTTTTTCATGGAAATTCCATCAGATTTTTCACATTCTTCTTTAGTTTTTGGCATTCTTGCTGGAAAAACAAGTTAGCTGCTTCCCACGTAAGCCTACAGGGAATCTGACATGTACACAGAGCTGATTACTGATTTACTGCTTTGTGTTTTTTGACAAATTTCGAGACTGCCATCTGAAGTATCTGTCTTGTGGCTTGGATTTCTGTAGAAAAAGACAGTGATCTTTGCCATTTAAAAAAAATATTCTTGGAGTCCCTCAGCTGCGATTATTTTTTTTATTTCTAGTGCAATTTCAATTGAAGTAAAATATAAGACACTAGAGAAAAACGTAACATAAAGGTATTAACTCAAGGAACTCTTTCATTCTCAGTATAAATTAACTACTTACTTTGAATTTACTCAGTTCCACTTTCTAATTTCCGTAAGTTCACCGTGTGGTACCATCACGTATGATGGCTTTTTCTCATGACCTCTTACAAACTGTTGCAGTGAGTGTTTCTTTTTAACTCTCCTTTGCGTAAGTGCTATAATTGTAAGATAAACCATCATGCTCTGAATCAGTCGCCTCTTGCTTCAGGCCTGTAGTTAGTGTTCATGGTGAAAATACAATACTTGGCTGGGTAGGAACTGTACAAAGGAGTTCCTTGACCAATGTGAAATAGGTGCAGGTATTCAGGCAGAAATGCTTCCAGCCTCTTGAATGTTTCTCTTTGTAAGGTCATTCCTTGCAGATTGTAAGATAGGGATTATTTTTCTTTTTCCTCTTGGAATAAGTCCAGCTTAATAAATTTATTTTATGATGAGAGCATGTTTGATTTGGAGTGAGTTCTCCAGGAGGTACTGGGCAGCTGTATCTAGAGAACTGGCCTGATTATATTACCACTTCTGTCTTCCTTGCTTGTGGCCTCTAAAGTAGCCTCCAGCACTAGATAAGGTGTAAATTTACCTTGCTCAAGATTTGTGCGACGTTTCCAGAGTTCTGGCCCTGCCAATATATTTTATCACTTTCTCCTTCCATTGACAGGAAATCCTAGTTACTCTGTGTCACCTGTAGTTTCAGTAATTGCTTACAGGCTGACAGGTCATCTTTCAGAAAGAGATTCACGATCTTTTTCATCTGTCTTGATGCAACATTGACATGTTACAATGTCTTTAGCAGGAAGTCAAATGTGGTTTCCCAATCTTAAAATCTCCTGTCTAGCTACTTATGCTGTCTCAACTTCCTTGCCAAACTTCACCTCAGAGCATCCTCCAAAAATGTGGCACAAAGGTCGATCTCTTTGCTTCTTGCAAATCCTTTCTTCCGCCCGCGCTCTCTTAGCAAGGCATGGAAAGAACAGCTGTTGCACATCAGCAAAGCATATACTTTTTCATTTGTGACAAAATTGAGTGATGGGTGCTCTACACAGAGTGAGAGGTAAACCTTGTCTCTTGTGTGGGAAGACCTAAATTAAGAAATAACATTACGGTGATTTTCCAGGGTGCTAGGCAAGATCATGTAGAAACAGATTATTTGGTTTTTTTCTGTTATACAATCACAGGATCAATCTGTAACCAAATAAAATTCTGCAATCTGATTTGATAAAAATGGATGGTGACATTCATACCAAAATCCTGAGTCAATACTTAGCTTATTCAATACCCCTTACTTTTATCATATTAGATTGAGCATAAATGACTGTACTGGTGAGTTGCACTTATTCACTTATTTTTTTTAATTGTCCGCATTGTTAATTTTTGAGAAGTGTTGGCTAGCTTTATATAAGCAATCTACCTTTTTTTTTTTTTTTACAATCTTGAAGACATATTCTGGTGGTGATATTATACTGTGTTGTGCTTTACTCATTTTTCAGAGCTTTTCCACTCAATAACTGTGGAAAAAGTTCCCGCTCAGCATGAAATGGGAAAATCTCGTTATTCTTCATATACTGTGAAGCTGAATTATCTGTAGGAATTTACTGGACCAACACTGAGAATGAAAATGTTCCAATAATAATCTCTGTCTGTGTGCATGTGTAATTTTTTTGTGTGATTGCTCTTATTGTTGGTCTTTAGAAATAATCTCTTCTCCATTTCATTGTCACCTCAAGTGAAAAAGTGAATACCACAGAAGTCTTGGTTTAAACAGTGATCCATCTATCCATTAATGGCTTGTTATTTTTGATGTCTGAAACTGTGCCCAACAATTAAATGCTCTTGGGCTGACAAAAGTGGAGTTGGCTTTCGGGTGGAAGGGAGATTAAGAGTTTAGCAGAAAGCTGTCTCTGTATTACATGACCCAGCTAAACTGTGGCCTGTTCAAGAGGCTGTTTGCTACGGTCTTTTGTAAACTTGGATATTTGTCAGTAAAACATAAAGAAATATATCGTTAATCAGTCTGGCTAGCTTAGTTAATTTTAGTGGTACTGTATGAGTTGACAGAGTTTGTGCTTGTGTTGTTGCTGCCTGCAAGGTGCTTTCCTAGTCCTTTAGGGAGGAGTGCTGTCAGCCCTGGGAACAGCACAGTTCACAGATGACGGTATCACCAGATATCAGGGAAATGAAAACATACATTTTAATAATATGAAAGTACCCTTGAAGATCTGCTGAGCGGTGCTACTTCCCCTGCAATCTGTCCAAGGTTGGCCTGCCACCAGCTTCAGCTCGAGTTCTGTTCGAGAGCGTATGCGCCTGTGATACGGTCCTAGTTGATGATTTTTTGATTAGGCTTTGTGGGATGGACAGTGTATAGTGGCAGTGTTGAGATAATTTTGGGATCGCAGCTCTATTTACTGCAGATGTTTGAAGTAAACATTTTTTAAGACTTTGTTTGCGGCTCTCAATGAGCTTAGTATGTAGCTTCTGTTAGTGCTGCATTTTTAGCTCTGCTGCCACACTAAGATTTTAGATGCAGAAATACATTCATTTGCTTAATCCTGCGAAGGGTATGGTGTAATTAAATCAGGGTCAAGTAACTCTGATTTGAATTAAATCCACTGTAAAGGATGTAAGCATTCAAGTCACTTAAACCTAGATGTCTGATACCACTTCTGATGTGCTGCTGGCTTCTGGCAGTGCAGGGATGCCTGTCCACCTGCGAGCCCCAGGTCCTCCCGTATGCTCATGTGTCTGAAATGCACTGGATGCCTTGTCTTTCGGTACCTGCTTCTGGTGATCACATCCTGAAAAACTGTCATTAAGGCAGCAAACCAAGAGCTCCAACTTGGAGCAATACCAACATGGCTAGGGCTGGGATCTGTTGTGCTGTTGGTTGGATCTCTGCGGAAAACCTGGATATTAGGCTTTGCGTATCACATCAGGCTCTAGTTGCTCCCTGGCCCTTTTCTCCCTGTTCAGAGACTCTGCCTGTATATCTTTTAGCTCGCAGTTTGTGCATGTGTATTTGTGATACAGTTGTTAATTATGTGATTACATAGTTGTCTGCGTGATCCTTGCCTCATCCAGCATGGAGGACAGATGATGCTTGGGGATTCACTATGGCTCTGTAGTCAGAGAGATTGTTGCTTGCAGGGTCACAAATGTGTTCCCTGCAGATGCTGAAATAAATGAGGCAGGGAGTTATAGGAAAAGACAAGATGATCTCATGTCTAAGCCAGTCGACCAGTTGAATGATGATCTGGAGAAATGGAACTCTGCCTCTAGGATGCTAGACAAATAATTTGAACCAGGCCTGGTTAATAATTTGTCCTAGGCCTGACCCATTTTCTTATTTCTGCAGATAGAGCAGCATCCTCAGCTTTTTTTCATGTATTCTGTCAAAATGGGTGTGGTAACTTGTTGGTAGTTTACTGAGCAGTTATGGGAAATGGTGTATTTTCTTTTTATGACTTGCGAATTTACTCTTCTTTACAGCAATCAGATAGCCCTCACTGGTCTCTTCTCTTTATTGCCTTGGAAGTTTGCAACAGTCCCTCAAAAACTGACACGGCAGGGCTTGTTTATCAAGGTTCTTTAATATCTTCTTTTAAGTAGGACCCAATGTAAAATAAACTTGAATATAAGAAACCAGTTATACAATATGCCTATAATCACAGTGGTACTTCTCTCCCAACTACCTGTTTATGCCACTGCTGAATTTGGCTGATAGAATTTAAAAAACACGTATTTGTAATTATTATTACACTAAGAGAAATAATGGTGGGTTTATGTGTCTTAAGTCTGAAAAGCTACTTGCTTTCTGTTATAAAGATGGCTTGTTCATGTTGCCCTGGCATTGAGCTGCCTTGAATGAAAGCTATGAACTGAATGTGTATTAAAGTCTTCCTTATTCAGATTTAGATTAAAAACAAATAAATAAAACCAGGGTAATTTCTAACCTCAAGCTATTGTTAGGGCTGGCAGGATCAAAGAAGGCAAATTGTAATGTTTTAGTGATCATAGCAAAACATTTTTTTTTCCTCTGGAAATGCCTGCATATAATTGCTCAAGAGCAAGGATTTGGGAATGACATAAATGATGATTCTTCAAGGCTTATTTTGCCCTTTCAAAATTGGAGATTAGGAATCATTTCCTTGAGACCAAGCCCAATATGGTGCTTTTTTTTTTCTTTTTTTTCAATCTGAAACATCTACTGATGGTTCAGGAATAATAAGGAACAACTTCTCCTAACATACTTTGATGGTTGGAAACAGTTCTGAAGTTTAAGGCCTCTTGCAGCCCCTGATTTCAGTAGAAATCTTCACAAAGTGTTCAGAAAACGTTGGCCTATGAAGAGTCTGTATAAATCCTGCCAGCTGCTATGCAATTTGTCCATCAAAGCCTCTTGCAGATCTCTGTAGACAACTGAGATGGCCGAGGAGGTTATCCACAGCTTTGGTTGGAATTCCCTTCCCAGGTTTACAGAGGGCACTATTGCTGTTCGTTTATAGTTAAATGAGCAGCTGCCAAATGAACTCTCCTGTGCTGTTACTGTGAATTACATTACATTACAAAACAGAATTTGTTTTCTGTTATTTTCTTAGATGCAGTTAGGTGCAACTCTGGGAATTTGCTGTTTGCAGAAAAAGCTTTCCAAGTGAAGTCAGTATGAAAAGATACATCAAAATGACTAAAAAGACCCTTACTACAAAGGCTTGCAGTTTTCTGGTGCACGTTTCTGACTGTCATGCTTGTGCTCTTAACTGGCTTTTTGGTTCTAAAATTCATGTCCCTTGGTATGAATGCAGGACATATCCTTGTATCTCATCTTGTACAGGGAGGAAGGCACAAAGAGGAACTTTATCTCTGTTGTGTCCTGACCATGTGAGCATCTTAATACAGAAGCAAAGCCAGCAAAAAGACTATTAACTAAACACAGCTTTTTTTTAATTTTTTTTTTAAACTAGAATTGTTAGGCATGGAAGTATGTACATTTAAATGCATGTAATGGATCAATGTAATTGCTCTGTTCTTTTGTTTATCTGTAGACCTCCTAGAAACACTTGGATGACTGGAATTCAAGATATTTGGTTCATGCACTTACTTTGAAGTACAAGAAATAAGCACAAGAAATTTCTCTAGTTCAGGCAAGTAAATATCTATATATCCATAGCTTATATGAGATTAAGTTCTTAGGAAACAAATGGGTTGTGGGAACCTTCCTAAAATGAAGGAATTAATTTGCTCTGATGCAAAATATAGTTTAAAAGGAACATAAAAAATTTAATTATTTTTTCTTTATTTAATAGTTAAAAGATCTGTCATTCTGAGCTCTGCTTTGAAAAGAAACTGACAAGCTTCATCTATGTAGAATTCAAATAGACATTTGACAGTTGTCTTGAATGAAAATTGAGGCAAAAATGTCCGTCATAGATCCTTATCAACACATTGTGGTAAGTAGCTTTGAATCTTCTATTTATACTGCCTTTTATAATATATACTGTGTTGTATAATGTATCCTATTAGAAGTTACTCTAAAAAGCACAGAGCACTAGTTATCATTAATTCCTTAAATAAATGGTAAGTGTAGTTAGAGCAAATTTCTTCAGAAATTTATTTAAATGACATTTGAAAGATTCAAGTTAGTTTTTGAAATCACATCATGGCTTTAAGTGTAGTTGCTCAAGTGTAAGTCAAAACAGAATACGGGCTCCAAACAACCTCATGGGTATGATGTAGTAGGGTGTTCTTTTGAGGGACTTGCCTGTTCAAAGTGTTTCATGGAAGTGCCAGTAGTTAACTATTTCATACAAGTTTTTCCAAACGTTGTTTGTCAAACTGGACTGTAGTCTACAAAAGTAACATCACGCATCTTTTTCCCTTACAATGCTTCTTTTTTTGTACTATTCCAGTTACCAAATAAGTCTTTTCCCTTTTCATCAGTATGTATAGAGGGTTAGGTTGGCAGTTTGGGATATTTAGATCTTAAACTAATGTGTCTTACTGGAGTGAGCCAATTGGCGGAAGAAAGTTCAAAGCAAGAGATAACTTCTGTGCTGTCAGAGCTGGGCCAAGGGAAGAGTACAACCACGTGAGCACAACATGTGTCAGTAGAGAAGTAGGGGCAAGGGAAGGAGGAGAAGGGAATTAGAAGCACAACTGCCTTTTGTATGACAAGCCAGTGGAATAGGTCAGCAGCTTGTTGAATGCTGACTTCTGGCTGTAATATTCACTCACGTATCTTTGTTTGAGTGACTTTCCAAAGTAAACACTGAAATTGCAATTCTTACTCAAACTGAAATCTTGAAACAAGCTGGGTGTGTTCATATCAAGAGCTTTTCCTACAGTCCCAGAGTCTCCCGGCAGGAAAAGCGGTATGTACTCAAAGATAGTTACCATACACTTCCCATAATGTTGAACTTTCACATTGCTAAAAATATAACGTATGCTTCCTTGAAATGATCTCTTATCAATTATGTGGTTTCTACCCCACGCAGTCACATCCTTTACATGAGTTTGCAGCCAGCAGATGTCAAACTAGTGTTTTACTCGTTCCGTGGTTCTGTGAACGCCGCTGTAAAGGCGAGTTTCAGGTTGACGTTTGTGTTAAACCAATACACTAACTCCCTTCTTTCTGCATCAGGGCCCTCTCCTGGATGGAATGCTTGATCTAATCTGTGTACCTTTACGGGAGATGTCTCTGAGGCACTCAGTTATATTTCATTGAACCATTGATATAAAAGATCTTTTTTGATAACGATATATATACCATAATGAGCAAAATGCAGCCTTAGAATTATTCGTAGTTACAGTCCCCTGGCAATACTGAACTGTTGCTGCAGGAATGTTGCTAATGCAGGAAGGAAGATGGTTAATGCAAGAGCTGATCCTATAATGGCTTGAAAAGTGAATGTAAATCTTTGAGGTTTCTTAATTGGAAAATTGAAATTGCATGGGAAGTTTTACTGAAATCTAGAACAGTCAAGCGCAGCAGGGTCATATCAATGCAAAAAATCTTGAATTTTAATGACATTTGGGATTAAAAGACTCAAAACAACTCTTCATTTTCCAAAATCCTTCTGTTAACTATTGTGTGTTTTCCAATCTCTTTTTCTTTTTTTTTTCTTTTTATGAAAGACTTGGAGGAATAAAATAAGGCATTCACAAAGTTACTGCATGTACAGACAGAACTGACTGTACAAAAAATGCTTTTAGATTCAGAGAATAAAGAATTAAAATGCATAATAGCCCTTCAGTTACATTGATAAGGGATATAAATATTATAACAATGGGGAAAATCACTTCAGGATAAAATTTGTATGTGCGTGAATGCACAAATGTTTGTCTTAATTGTAATACTCTGTGAAAGAAGAGCATGGACCTTATAAAAATATGTTACTTAAGAAAACAAACAAATGTTTTCATTTGTCCAGCTCAATAGTCAGCTCAAGTGTCCTTAATTGTTAAGGAAATAAAAGTAATAAATACTTATTACACAATCTACCTATATCAGAGCTTCTTGACTGCTGGGTCATGTGCAAGTATATCTCCTGATTGAGTTACGTTCTCTGACTCGGTGTTCCGGAATATGTAAAATACTTTATTCAACATATGCAAATGCCTTCCTTTCTCAGTAAGTGTGGCAAGTGTGTAGGTAAAACCCAAGGGTGTTACAGCAGATCTTAGCATGTTGTTCTATTTCCCAGCCCTGTGGTGGGAAGGTAATGGTGTTTATCCACATACAAATGCAGTGATATGTAAAATAGAGGAAATCAGATAATGAGGGAAACTTTACTGGGAGGGGAAAAAAAAAAAAACAGTCAAAGGTGGGAGAAGATCAAAGGCGGCGGGAGGAGGAATTAGAAGAGATGGAGAGCTGTAGCATGGAACAGGAGATACTGAACCATGGCTATGCAGTATACTTGGGAAACCCTGTGTATTGAACCAGTAGAGAGTGGTTACTGTCCACAGGAGCTTCCATGATTCAGAAAACCCGTGTTCAGAGAAGGCACATAGAATTTTTTTGTTCTCCTTTCTTCTTTAAATTTATGGAGCAAGAGGAAGTGAAAAGAAACACATATGTAAAGCTAGGTCACTTTGGATGACAGGTTTTAAGGCTTTGAGTTAATTAAGAGCATCTGAAATTTTTAACCTGGCTTAGAATTTTAAAGGTATGCAGGTGTTGCTCCACTCAGTGTTGCAACATCTAAGTGATTTATATACCTTCGTCTATTTTTCAGAAGTAATTGAGGAGTTGGCAATGTACAGATTTTTATCAAGACTTGAGCTGAACATAAGTGACTTTAGAAAATGCAGCTTAGTCATCTAAACCAGCAAGAGCTGGATTTATAAAAGTATTCAGAGTCAATACATTTCTTGTGGTATTTTCAAGGGGCATCTATCTTTATAGCTCAGTCTTTCCAAAAACTACCACATAAGTGCTTCTGAAAGTTTGCTAGCTGTTAATAGGGATATTTAGGCCTCTTAATACCCTTAGAAATGGGATCCTAAGTGGAAAACTGCCTTAATTTCTAATTGCACTTAAGTTTAATGAAAAGCATTTATTTTGGATTATGAAAAGATCTAGGCTTCTGAGCTTCCTGTGTATCTGTGTGTACTTTTTTTGTACTAAGAGGGAGATTGTTTATTTTAGCAGTTGCAATTTCCTCCAAGCATGTGATTATGGCCTAATATTAACACACTGAAGCTTACAATTATAGCGTTATTATTTCGGGTGAGGTGTTGAGAAAGAAGATAATGTTTTTCTGTTTTGCCAGACCACTGTATGCCTGCATTCATTTCATAGGATACCAGCTGGAATGATGGGGCTTGCTGCTTAAGTCAATAAAAAGCAGTTCTCACGATAGTATTAGTAATACAGGTATTTACTTGTAATAGGAAGTAGTGACGATCTTTGTACTGCTGTAATGAGAATACACTAGTAAGTGGTGGTTTGGCCTTGGTTTGATGGTAGGCATTTTATTTAGGTGTATAAGTTTTACATGTAGGACTAGAAGATGCAAGAAAACTACTTTACAGAAGTGCTTTTTGTCAGTGAGCATCTTGTAGAAACCCCATTTTACACCCACGACTCTGGTGCACCAGAATTGCTTATGAGTTCCACATAGCAGCTGAGTACTGAATCCAGCACACCTACGTCCCATACTTGTAAGTTAATTATAACTCCATCTTCCTCTTTGTTGCTAAATGTTCAGTGATCTCTGATTTGTGGTCTCTAGCGAGGACAGGCTCTTTCTTAACAGTGAAGAATAAGAAGGGTGGTGTGTTTGTAATTTGGGCTGTTTCTCTTAATTATAAGGTTTTGTATGACAAAGGAACTACATCAATCTGTATGAGCAAACTCTGAGGCCAGTGCCACATTGTGAAACCGAGACTTCAGCAATCTGACACGCATGCAAAGGTGGCACATACTGATAAAACAGCTTTGAACAATTTCAGGAAGCAAACTGAAAGCAAGGAACCATGAGAGTTGTTTTCTGGAGAATGTAAAAATTCTTGAAGCAGGGTAAATGGCAGAGCTGGAGTAACCTGATGTAGTGGGATTCACAGTAGTACCAGCTGTTTCCAGATAGCAGGGCAAATGGGGGTTTTAATGGGTGTGATGGAAAACTGGACTTTTTTTTTTTTGCCGTGTGGCAGAAGCAGAAGTTTGTTCAGAAGTCCTGTCCTCCTTCCCATCCATCCATCTGCTCTTGGAAGCTGTGATGTTAAAGGTGATGAATGTCACAAAATCACTGGTATGTCTTCATGTGAGCACAAGGCAGGCTGTTCAGTTGGAATTCCCATATCCAAACCATTCCTGTTGGGTTTGTTACTTTTGAGGTGAGTTAACAGTCCCAGTTGGGAGAATCAGTTAGAGTCTGGATTCCATTTTTACTGTGCTTGGTGAACCACTTACTGTGTAATGACAATTTCAGTATGCCATTTGTAAGGTAATAGTTTACATTGCCACAGTTTTCCCCTGCCAGCTTACTTGTTCTTTGAACCAGACAACTCCTACAACTTACAGGGGAAAAAATTACAGAGTTGAAATTTACTGCTGGTCAGGCTATCGTGAAGTGAGCCTTCATCAGTCATCACAACATGTGGGTGACTACACCTTAATAAAGATGCAGCAATTCAGTGTCTGGGTCAGCCAGTGTCTGCAGTGAAGTCATAACCTCAGTATCACAGTGGGCATTTTCTTCTACATATTTTGCCAGGATGATGTGGCTATGCCTTTGCAGATCTCTAGACTACAGACTTGTGGAGGAGTTTGTGTTGGTATCATTTGCATTGTATTTTTAGTGCATCCTGACTCAGCTGTTACTTAAGCAGTCTCAAGCCACTTTTTTTCTTTAGAAAATTGGCTTTTTTCTTTTTTGAGAAAATAATATATAATCTATAAAACACTGTTGGGTGGTGGGGTTTTTTTTGTTTAATTGTATTAGAAATCCAATTTGGTTCTGGTTTCTGGGTATAAGTGTGTTGTAGATGTGGAATAATAAGGCTTGGCTGAAATAGCCAGTTCTGAGTAGTAACAAGAACCACCTGAAGGCCATTTTGAAGTCTAAGAGTTGAGGCAGCAATAGCTCAAATTGGAGGCATATGCCTTTGAAAATTAAGCCACATGTTGGTTGCTTACCTGTTTGTTCCTTATGGGAAAAAAAAAAGGGAAGTATCCAGGTGGAAAACATAGCAAGAAAGCACCAGGCACAGCCCGAATGAGTGCCCCATGTCCCATATGAAGGGTATTCTTGATTTTGGTACTTCCCCCTTTTCCTTTTGATGGGAATATGTTGTAAAACCTTTAAAATAACACATTAAAACAAAACCAAATATTAATACATTTCACAAAGTTAATGGATATTTAGGCAAAGATGGAAAATATCACTGTTTTAGTTTTAGAAATGGAAGCCTGAGGTAGGGGTGTATCACTAACAGGTGACGGCTTGAGGTCCCGCAGGAGGTATGCTTTTGTTACAGTGCCTTGAGCTGTAAAAGCCAAGCAGCTTGGACTCAATGCTCTTTGCAGAGTCAGAGCTCAGGTCTGAGGTGGTCCCCTCCCGGTGCCTGAACTTCTGTTCCAGCAGAGTGAGCTGGCTCCCTCCAGGTCGTACCAGTGGGTGAGGCAATGTCTGGGCACTGTATGCAGTCAGACAGCTGGGGTGTCTTAAGACTGCCTTTCAGGTAGCAGTGTAGATGTAGGCACTGAGCGGCTGTTGCATGAGACCCGATCCTGGCCCAAATACAGAAAACTTGAAACTTGCCCACAAGCTCCGTACTGTGTCCCTGTAACCGCCAGAGTTGCCTGCCTTGCAATATGCAGTGGTGATTCTCATAACGGGATTCAATAGGTTGATCAAACTTATGGCTGCGTGGATAAAGTGAAAATAGATGTGAGTTATTGACCTCTTTTCATTAAGATTTTTACTTTTGTTTCTTAATTTCTCATCTCTTTCTACTTCCCTATTTTATTCAGGAGAGGCTTGCTCTTAGAAAGGCAGCTCCTGCTGTGTGCTTGGGCTTTGCAGGAAACAGGAAGCTCCAGAAACCGCATGAAATTTGTTTGTGAACGTTTTTAACAGCTTGCTTTTCACCTTCCCTCTATTGTTTTAAGGATACTTGCACTTTGAATACTGATGCGTACTAAAAGGGTATATTCCATGCATTGCTAACTACATCCCTTGCACGTGTTGTATGCATATATCTGTTCCAGAACATATACTTTGAAATAATTGCATCCATTCTTTTTATGGGGGGAAGGTAATTACAAGGACAAGCACACTATTAAGTAGGGCCCCCCTTTTTTTTGTTTCTTAACCATACCAAGTTGTCCCTGACTGACTAAATGCCTTAAAGCAGGTTCTGTAGAGAGGAGGAGTGTTATTTATTGAGATTAGTAGGTGTGGCTGCAGGAAAATCAAGCAGCCCAAGTATAAGGTCTGACCTTTCACTAAAGCTGCAGGGTGCAGTTCAGCTTTAAGATGCTCTATCCAGTATGAGTTTCACTTACATTTTGACTGGGTGATTTCTCTGTCTCAGGTTTTGGACAAAACGAAACCCATTTTGATAGGTGGTTTTTGGTTCTGGAGCTTAATCACCTCTAACTCTCTGACTTCCAGGTGGAACACCAGTATTCACACATATTCACTGTGACAGTAAGGAAAGCCACAAATGTCACAAAAGGAGCAATTGGTGACATGCGTGAGTATTTCTCTTTCTATTTTGCCTCTTTCTTTTAGGAGACCGTCGCCATAGGCAGGGGGAGGTGACACATCAAGTTTGTCATGCATTAAATGATTGCTAGTGGGTTGGTGGTTTTTGGTGTTGCTTGTTAAAGCAATGTACCCATTTCATTACTCGCTCTAGCTCAGAAAGCAGATTTGCCGCTCCTCCTTTCCATTGATCTGAAAAAGCTGGGTGAGTTGTAAACAGTTTGCCTACAAGCAAGCGACACCTACACTTAGTTTTATTGGCTCAGTCGGAAGTGCTGTTCTGAGTATAGTGAAACTGGCAATTGCTGTATCTTCAAAAGGCTGTGGTTTGGTGGTGGGAACACTTTAAAAAGAAAGAACCACAGAGCTCTGCTGAGTCAATGCAGAGCAAGAAGAAAAAAAAAAAATAAAATATCCAAAACAGATAAGCAGATCTGGTGGTGGATAGCTATATAAGACACGAGTACTTCTTCCCCTTTCTGTTAGGCTTCTGAGCCTCTGGACTTAGTAGCTGAGCAGGAAACTAGGAAGAATGACCAGTGAAAACTCATCCCCTTTTAAGGCGGGGGGAAGAGGGAGAGCATAATATATTGGCTGAATCTGTAAAATTCAGCCTGCGTTCTTGGTTATGACTGTTTTGCTCTTGGGTCTTCTCTCCCTTTCCGTGATACTTCATGCAGAGTGTTGCATAGCCCAAGGCTTGCAAGCTGGGGCTGGAAGGATGAGTGTGGTTCCTTGCTCTTGCTCTCTCTCATCAGGCTCGTTTAACATCAGTTATTGCTCTCCCAGCACCTTCCTGGAAACTGCTTTCATGTCAAACTGCAGCAGCTGCTCTGACACACAGCTTCGCTTCAATGGGTTAACAGTTTCTTTTTTTTTTTTTGTAGTGTCTACTGTTGATATTAAATTTGGTGGAGTAAGTGGAAGGGACAGTTGGAAAGGAAATGTTCAAGAGCCTCAAGTATGAGGGGAAAGAGGGAAGCCCTGGAAGAAGGATTTGGGTATCTATTTAGCATCTATTGTGGGGTGAAGGAAAGGAGCACACAGAGAAGATGCGGTGGGGTGTTATCCTCATGGCCCCCAAGAGGGTCTTTATATAAGAAGAACTCAGGAAAAGTGCTATAAAGAGTAGAACAAGAGGCCCACAGGTTTGCAAGTGTAAGAAGATGGGTTGAATGGAAAGACACAGAGATCTCTGGCATGAGAAAGTGTGGGGAGTATGGAAAGAGAAAAAGGGGGTTGAAATGGGGACCCCATGATATGATATTAAAGGGAGTATGGAAAGGGCAAAGAAAGCCGGAAGACCATGGCATTATTTCTGCCCCACCTCCGCCCTCCCACCTCAGGACAAGTACAGTCATGTAGTATAATTTCCAAATGTTATTCATCAATATAATTGGGGTTTTTTTTCCAGACAAAACTCTTATCATACCAAATCATCAAAACCAAAAAGTTACTCAGGAAGAATCTTTTATTTGCTAAAACCTGACAGAACTATGCTCAAGGGCCACTGAAACCTGCTTGGTTTCCTGTGAGGCAGCTACAAGTGCTCTGTAGCCTGAGGCACCTGTGGTCTGGGGCATCTCTGAGTGAGCTTCCAAGTTTCTGGGGCTTGTTCTTGAAGTCCTGGCAAATCCCTTGAAGTGAAAAAACAATACTCTTGCTTCTCTTTTTATTTTGGGGAAAATTAAAAATGTTTTTATTTCCCTTGGTGAATTGGAGCCTGGAAGCTATTTGATCAAATCAGGAATCAAGTTAATTACTTAAGAAAGATGTATGGAGCTGTGAGGGGTAGAGGATCAGTTGGTTGTGCCAGCCTGTACATATATTTATTTATTTTTAATTTGATTTGCCAAAACTTTAACTTTTTGAAGGAATTTCTGAACTTTTACATTGGGTTTCTGATCTTGGGGATATAGGGTTTGTTATCAGGGAGGGTGGCTGTGATACATAATATGAGATGCCTTGGCTGGGATTAGTACCTAAGTGTTGCTCTCCTATGGTGGACACTGCCAAGCCGTTGACTCTTCTGGTGGGTTTCTCCTAGTTTATTATGTTGGTTTTGCTCCAGTCTTTGTAGACAGTCACTGCTTTATGGGCAAGAGATGTAATTTTACATTGTGGTGGTGATAGAGGTCCTGGGGAACATGAGGTATTTTGTGTACTGTCTTGCTCTCTTTTTCCATATCAGTCTTTCCAAAACTTTCTGGAATAGCTATGAAAGACCTGAGTAAATCTAAGTTTATTTAATGTGTGGAAGTCCTTAAAATTATGCTGTTTGTGTGATAGACTTCAAATCCTTAAGATGAAATAAACCTCTGCTCAAGGAGTTTTAGACTAGAGGTCTGGTGTGTGTGATGCCCCAACTGTGGATGGATGTGGAGGGTCTGACTTCTCTGGCATACTTATGCACTTTTCTGTCTCCTCAGTCCAGGAGGACTGGACTCTCTCCAGTAGTTCCCTGTCCTTCTTGAACTGGGGAGCCCAGAACTGGACACAGCGCTCCAGATGCGGCCTTACCAGGGCAGAGTAGAGGGGGAGGATGACCTCCCTCAACCTGCTGGCCATTGTCTTTTTAATGTACCCCTTGATACCATTGGCCTTCTTGTCCACAAGGGCACATTGCTGGCTCACAGTCAACTTTTCAGCAATGTGGATGGAGAGAGGAGGTGATGTCTAGTGCCGTTTCAGTCACCATTACTCTATATGCCTTTAGCTTGGGCTTGTGTTCACTTTCAGCCATGGCTCTTGGTGTTGAAGCTGGCTCACTTAAAGCCCGTCACCGCAGTCTGATGCAGGTTAGTCATATGTGTGTGGTGTTTTAAACCCGAGCTAGCTGAAAGGGAAGGAATTGGAGATTTGTGTGCTTGTGTTAGAGCAGGGACAGAATAGTTTGCGTTGCAGCAGCTCATTCAGGGCTAATCTGGCTGTTCTCTGTATCAGATACAGGTCTTGCATCCTGATTTAAATACAGTATACTTGATTTAACTCTTGAAGTATCATCAGATAATGCTCTTCCTGCAAGGCTATGAGGCAGAACCTGATTTTTGCAAGAGAACTTCAAGAGGAAAACAACCAAACTCCTCCCCTTTGCCAGCCTAACAACCTGGAAAAAGTAGGTCAGAGTTGGCCAATCTTCCAAGTCCTGGAGGCTGCACATGCAGATCTTCACGTGGCCAGGAGCCACATCTTCAAAAATGAACAGCGCTAATAAGAACTGCTCATGAAATGTCTACTGTATATCTCAGTCTAACATTGAGGCAACTGTAGACTAGATTCCAGTTTCCTTGACACAGGCAATATTTTTGCCCTATTGTAGGGTTAGCCAGAAGCAGTGCTGGGAGGTGGAAGTCATGTTGGAAACAGCCTCATGTGTTCCACAGTGAAACTGATGCAGAAAATGCTGCTCTTTTCAGTTGCAAAAATACCTTTTAGATGAGAACCAAATTCTGTCTCTGAACACTTAGCATGTAGTTATTGAGGCAGGAACCATTTCCGCAAAATGTTAGTGAAAACTTGTTTTCATCTTAGAGTAAGGCTCTCTTGTTACTCCATTACTCTGTAATGATAATGTCAAAGCAGTGATGCTGGCTTAGACCAAGGATCCATCTTGCCTGATATTCTGGTTGAAGGACCTCCTTGTTTCCCTGCCCTTGCCATGCTGTGACCAGCTGCAGCCCCAGGAGAAGGGAGCTTGACGGTGACTGGGAACTCTTTCTGTTTCATGTGTTGTCTTGTCTCCAAGCAGAACTTTGGTGTGGAGTTCTCCTTTGGGGAGTTGTGGACACTACTATTTCTCAATTTTGAGCCTCTCACTACCTCCATTTAAGAGAGTTCTCCCTCCTTTTATTCCATTTTTCTCTGTAATAATTTGATTTTTTTCCTACTTTCTTTACTTTTCCCTCTCATTCCCATTCCCAGGGAGGGCTTTGAAGTTGCGGTAGGTTTAGGGCTGATCCTAAGTTGTGTTAGGGCTAACTGATCCTAAGGGAGAAGCAGGAATAACATCAGTCATGGTCAGATACAAAAGAAAAATATGAACTGGGTAAGTGTGTGATATTTTCCTCTGATCTTCTCCAAGCACTCAGCTACCTTCAGTAGGGGACTCCCTGAGCTGGATGTATTTTGGATGTAATTAGTAGCCTTCACTGAGTTTCTCTTGTATGAGCTTCACTGGGTTTCCTTCAATCCACATAAGTCTTCTCATCCACAGCTTCTTTGATAACAAGTTCTGCAGGTCGCTATCTACTGCATGAAGAAGACTTTTAATTTGTTTTGAAAATGGGTTTTTAAAAGTGTGATTTGAAGTATCCTCTGGTTACTTGCATTTTGCAGGATGCTAACTGTCCTGCATATGGGTTTGTACGCATAATGTTCTTACACATACATAAATGTGCTAATTTATATATTTGTGACTAAATGTATTCTGAAAGGGAAGGAAAAATGTTGTAGGACAGATGAAATACAGGGATTGTCTGCTTAATGTTAGGTTTTGCCGTGCTTAGTTGGACACATTAACTCACATGGAAAATCATCTTTCCCTTTTGTAGACCTGTTAACGCCAGTGTGCATCTACTGGTCTAAGTGCTTTGTAATCCATGTGTTCAGTAAGTGAAATGCCTGTAATACCACGCAGGGAGGTTGAGGTAGACATAATTCACAGGTGTCACTTCAGTTTTGAGTTTCCTGTAATTGCTTGCAGTAGCAATGATGACGGTTTTACTAAGATGCAATGTTTATGTAGCCAACCTGAGCCTATACTTGGCTCAGGTATTTAGCCAACCTGAGCCTATACAGTTCTGCCTGGTTAGGACAGCTCCAGGTTTTTAAAACATTCCTAACACAATTGTCTGAATTAAAAGTCAAGGGAAGAACCTCTTCTCACTCAAAGGCCTGGAGGCAGCACTTCAGCCATATAGTAAATCAAGCTCTAGGGCTGTTGGTAGAGGATCAAAACCTCTAAAGCCTCATGATACCAAACACAGATCCAGTGTAAACTTGTTCTGCGGATTCAGAAAATGTTGCCAGTTTAAATTTGTATTAGCAGACTTTATGCCAGACTAGGCATAATCTATACTCCATCAGCTGACATAAATCTGGAATAAAAGTCAGATTGTGGGTTTTGAGTAATTTTCCAGGAATGTGATGATATGACTAAACCTACTCTAGACGAAATTATCACTGCCCTGGTCTGGCATTACCACTTAACCACAGTCATAGCTTAACTAGGCAGCCACACTGCCTGTTCCTTCTCCCCTGCTTGTGTCTTTGTTGAGAGTGGCAAGTTACGCAAGTTTAACACGGAAAAAGCTCTTAAGAACTAGGCATTTCAATTTATTAAAAAAAAACCAAAACAAAACCCTAAACCCCTTAAATTCTGGCATACCACTAGAAAAGCAGAATTTTTCTGTGGGCTATTGCAAGGTAATGTTTTAGTCACTTTTCACTACTGTCTGTCTGCAAAGGCAACTGTACAGATAACCTAGAGAAGTAGCCCAAGAGCAATCAAAAGAGACTTCAGGGCCTTGGGATGGCTGGTAAGGAAATCTGGAGAACAGGATATTTTTTCCTCTCTCCCCCCAGTTGCGGGAAGTGACATTGGAAGACAGGCTCAGTCTAGTAATACATGGCTTCGGGGCTGGTGTCACTGATGCAATTTTGGGGTTTCTGGTAGTGGGATGGCCCACATGGCACAAAGCTCACTGCTGTTAGATGGGATTCACCTTTTTGAAAGGGGAAAGAGGGTTTTTGCTCACAGACTCACGGGGCTCATTGGCAGAGGTTTAAACTAGGCTGGAAGAGAGAAGGGATAATACCAGGTGGGATGACAAGCCAAGATTAGAGGATGGGGTGCTAGTGAGAGCAGTTATCGATGGCTACAGGCTGTTCAGAAGAGTCAGGTGAGGATGGAGGGGCAGAGGCATTGCCCTCTGCGTCAAGAAGGATAGAATGTGAAGAGCTGTCTCTGAAGAATCGCCATGAGCAGGTGAGCCTATGGATGGGAATTAAGAGACTGAGGCAACAAAGGGAACCTTGTAGTTGGTGCTTACTACAGGCCACCTGATCAAGGGGAGCCTATTGACAAAGCCTTCTCACTGCAGCTACAGAAGGCATCACCCTCTCAGGCCCTGGTCCTGCTTTGGGGACTTCAACCACCCCAGCACAGAATCATAGAATAGTTAGAGTTGGAAGGGACCTTAAAGATCATCTACTTTCAACCCCCCTGCCATGGGCAGGGACACCTCCCACTAGAGCAGGTTGCGCAAAGCCCCATCCAGCCTGGCCTTCAACACTTCTGGGGATGGGGCATCCACAGCTTCTCTGGGCAACCTGTTCCAGTGTCTCACCACCCTCACAGGAAAGAATTTCTTTCTGGTATCTAATCTAAATTTCCCCTCTTCCAATTTAAAACCGTTACCCCTTGTCCTGTCACTACACTTCCCGACAAAGAGTCCCCTCTCCATCTCTCCTGTAGGCTCCATTCGAATATTGGAAGGCTACTATAAGGTCTTCCCGGAGCCTTCTCTTCTCCAGGCTGAAAAACCCCAGCTCTATGTCTGTCTTCACAGGAGATGATTCCTCTGATCATCTTTGTGGCCCTCCGCTGGACCTGTTCCAACAGGTCCATGTCCTTCCTGTGTTGAATACTCCAAAGCTGGACACAGTCTCACAAGCGCAGAGTAGAGGGGTAGAATCACGTCCCATGACCTGCTGGTCACACTTCTTTTGATGCAGCCCAGGATGCGGTTGGCTTTCTAGGCTGCCAGTGCGCATTGTCAGCTCGTGTTGAGCTTGTCATTGACGAGCACTCCCAAGCCCTTCTCCTCAGGGCTGCTCTCCAGCTATTCTCCGCCCAACCTGTATTTGTGCCTGGGATTGCCATGTCCCAGGTACAGGACCCTGTACTTGGCTTGGTTGAACTTCAGGAGGTTTTCACGGGCCCACCTCTCAAGCCTGTCCAGGTCCCTCTGGATAGGATCCCTTCCCTCCAGCATGTCGACCACGCCACACAGCTTGGTGTCGTTGGCAAACTTGCTGAGGGTGCACTCACTCCCACTGTCCATGTCTCCAGCAAAGATTTTAAACAGCACTTGTTCCAGTACCAACCCCAGAGGAACACCACTTGTCACTGGCTTCCACTTGGACATTGAGTGTGGCCTACTAGCTAGTTCTTGATCCACTGAGCGGTCCATCTGTCCAATCCATGACTTTCCAATTTTGAGACCAGGATGTCATGTGGGACAGTGTCAGACACTTTGCATAAGTCCAGGTAGATGACATCTGTTGCTCTGCCCTTGTCTTCCAGTGATGTGGCAATATCTTAAAAGGCACCAGATTTGTCAGGCATGATTTCCCCTTGGTGAAGCCATGTTGGCTGTCACCAATCACCTCCTCATTTTCCACGTGCTTTAGCAGTGTTTCCAGGAGGATCTGCTCCATGATTGTGCCAGGCACAGAGGTGAGACTGACCGGCCTGTAGTTCCCTGGGTCTTCCTTTTTTCCCTTTTTGAAAAAGGGGGGTTATGTTTCTCCTTTTTCAGTCAGTGGGAACTTCAGACTGCCACGACTTCTCAAATATAATGGGAAGTGGCTTAGCAACTTCATCCAACAGTTCCCCCAGGACCTGTGGATGGATTTCATCAGGTCCCATGGGCTTAAGTACCTTCAGGTTCCTTAGATTGTCTCAAACCTGATCTTCTCCTACAGTGGGCAGTTCTTCATTCTCATAGACCCTGTTTTTGCCTTTTGCAACTTGGGCGGTGTGATTAGAGCCCTTCCCAGTGAAGACCAAGGTGAAAAAGTTGTTTTGTCTCAGCCTTCTCCATATCCTGGGTGACCAGGTCTCCTGTTTCCTTCCAAGAGGGCCCGCGTCTTCCCTAGTCTTGCCTTTATCACTGACATATCTATAGAAGTTTTTCTTGTTATTCTTGATGTCCCTGAGCAAATTTAATTCTGTCTGGGCTTTAGTTTGCCTAATCTAGTTCCTGGCCGCTCAGACAGTTTCTCTATATTCCACCCAGTCTACCCATCCTTGCTTCCACCCTCTGTAGGCCTCCTTCTGATTTTTGAGCTTATCCAGGAGCTCCTTGTTTATCCTGGCTTTTTTTGCCTGACTTCTGTTTTGGGCTGCACCTCTCCTGAGCTTGGAGGAGGTGATCCTTGAATGCTAACCAGCTTCCTTGGGCCCCTCTCCCCTCCAGTACTTTTTCCCATGGAGCTCTTCCAAGCAGATCTCTCAAGAGGCCAAAGTCTGCTCTCCTAAAGTGCAGGGCAGTGAGTTTGCCGCATACCCTCTTTGCTGCCCTAAGGATCTTGAGTTCTGCCATTTTGTGGTCATGTTCTTGGTATTTTATATTTGAACAGGCTTTCTATAGTTTCTTCATGTCTATTACGCTATTGAAATAATTGAAATGACTGAAATATAAATTGTCTGAAATATTACTTATATTAATACGTGAGCCTGATGACAGTCATCTCACCCAATTAGTAACATAAGATCAAATTGTTTCCAGTCATTGTAGAAAATATTACAGGTTTCTGTAATAGACAGATTGCTTAAAGCATTACTCATTTTTAATGTGAAAATGATTGATCCTAATTACTGTCCATTGTGTGTTTCACTTCATGATTCATAATGTAATTTAGAGATAGAATCCTATAGCAATTACTTAAACAGCAGATACATCAAACAAGGAAAAGTCACTGAATCCTTACTTCCTACCTCTCAGCCATTTCTTAAGCCAGTATGTTTAAAAATAACAGTCTGTCTTCGCCCCTGAAGATTCAGTGGATGCTGTAAATCTTACAAATTATTATGAACATTTTGTTAATTACCTTTACATCTAGCTATAAGGTGCTAATTGCAGGACCCCCTGTTAGTTCCATTAACATCAATGCTGAAACTCCTTATTTTATTTTTCAGTGTAAAAGTGGAGTTTTAGATACGTTTGTACTTAATTGCCAGTTTGTACTCATTTTTTCCTGAGAAATACTAAAGGAGTCTGGTCCCTCTATTTCAGAGTGTTTGCTGTGCCATTATGTATGAAGCTGTTTGACAACGTGGAGAATTATGATGCTTTAGTGAAAATACTGAGAGTACCAGAGGAGAGGAAAATAGAATCATACCATGCGAGTCACTCTCTTATGGTAGTGCATGTGTCTATTTGCAAACCTTCCAAACTTCACCTACACTAAAAAGTTGAGATGCGTTGCAGGTAGCTAGCCCACAAATGATGGAGGACTCACGCGAGAATGCTTGCATCAAAGAACAGCCCAGAGCCCCTGCTCTGGGCCCGCAAGGCTCTGAGGAAAACTTTGCCTGTCCTGAGGAAGAAGTACAAATTCTTACATGTAACTTCTTTGAAAAGCCTGTAGTTGGTATTTCAGGTAGGCTGCTAAAATAAAAGCAATTCTACGACAGAGTTGTCTGTACGCAGATAATTCTCTTTTATTGATTATACTCATAAAACATCAACTTTTGACCCATAAACCGTTTCATAAAGATGCTTCCATTTAAAATTAAAATATAAACAAAATATAAAAATCAAGCTACATTTCATTTACGTTTTCAAATTAGTTTTTTTTTTTGAAAAACGTACCTGGCAAATCAACTATCAAAACCACAAACAGCAATAAATATATCCAAGCGAAAGGATACAGACTCTGTTTGTTTTATCTGCATTTGATAACTTCAATGTTTTGAAATGCATTATTAAGGGAATACTTTCGTATTACTTGCCAGATTGCTGGTAGCTAGTTTTTGCTCCCCAACCAATAATAGGGAGTAAGATTTTGATTAATGTAGTATAGGTTATAGCAATATCTTAATCAGAGCACACAGTCTTCCAGTATTTTTCCTCTTCATCTGAAAAAGCAAGTTATAAAAGAATAGATTTTCATTTCATAATTGAAAGTACCACAAAATAAACTTTCAAACATGAAAGGGCAGATGATTAACTCTTTGCCTCAGGTTAAAAAGGGTAATAAAGGCAGGGATGAGGGGGTGGCTTGGCAATACTCAGTAGTGAAGACTGATTTTTCTAAGTATAGATGTTATTTGCCTTGGGTTTAGTTTCTGTTTCAACACTTACTTGGAGTCTGCCTGATCGGAAGTTCGTAATGGCATCTGTATGCCAGCTGTGCGGTGCGATGGGCTTTCCACATGCTTTGGGGTTTTGATTTCAGATAGAGAACTATTTGCTGTTTGTGTTTAAAATTAAAAATTAGAATTTGTTTACTTACAGTTCAGCACCAGGATTTTGGTTAAAACTCAAGCTTTCATAGGCAAGTTCAGTCTCATGGCAGAGCACGTCTGTAGTGTTTACTGCCAAAGTAGTGCTCGATATCCAGACTTACCAGATAAGATGTTGTCACTTCTGATTTTGGGAGATATTCTGTTGTTTAGTTTCAAGGGGCCTTGACTCCCTTTTTTCTGGCAAAATTTTGTGTAGTAATTCAAGGGGGCTCATGTATTCAGTAAAAGTTGGCAATTAGTTGCATCTGCCAGTGAGAAAATATTTAAAAAACACTTGGGGTTTAATCCCCTTGTTTGCCTGACTTTAAGAGACAAGATCGGACATAGCGTCTTAGAAGCTAATAAAGATTGCTATTTAAAGGCTTTTCATACTGATGCCCAACTTTAGATAGCTGCTTGTTAATTATGCAGTTAGCATTGTGACCTGCCAAATCATAGCAATTAGCTAAGCCCCACAGATATAGAGCATAGTGTAAAACTCTGTAAGGAGTTCTGGGGAGCCTTGTAGCAGTCCAAGGAAATTCTCACACAGTGAAATCTTTGAATCACAAAGTCTATTTACATACAACATTTTAGTTGAGGGCTCCTGAGTCCAGGATAAGGTTTGTTTACTGTGTCTAAAGTTTCCCTAGCTAGAAGAATATTTAATTCAAAGCATGACCCTTGTGTGCCATTTGCATCTCCTGAGACATTTGAAGTACTTTGAGGGTGAGTTCAGTACCTTTTGTGTATGGCAGTGGCATCAGAAGGTGTGTTGGGTCTGGCTGATGTTCCCCACTAGAATTGCCAGGAGGCCAAATGTTATGAGTTTTGATTCCATTCTGCCCTGGTACACGTAGAGAACCTCCTAAGTGGTTTCAAAAAGCCTCTTTTTTTTGTTGTTTCACTGGTTTTTATCCAAAAGATGATTGATTTCCATTTGAAAGTATCAAACTTTTTTTTTTTCTGCTCCTTTCCTCCTCCCAGCTGAAATGAGCATGTGGTTCTGGGCCTCAGCGTCTCACTGGTAATGTTATATTGAAATCCAAGAATCTCTAAAAAAAATTGGCTTTCTTGAAAAAAGTATCTTTAGACTTAAAGCGTGTACAAGAAAGAATGTTCAGACCTGTTTTACCTAGTAGTGGGTTTTAATCTCTCTCAATAAGAGACCTTTAAGGAAAGGATTCTTGTTTGTGGTGGGTATTGTATTTGCTTGAAAATTTTTTGCTAAAGCAGGGGACAAACTTTGAAGAGAGGATGCTGGGAAGATGTGTGCACTTTACCACAGTAGAGCAACTAGCTTTTCATGATCACCAAAACCCCAGGAATAACTTCCTATACTCTCCTGTGAAGCATCTGAGCAATATTTTTGAGAAATCTATAAAGGACTACATCAGCCTTGGCACAATTTGACAGAAAAAGAAATCTCATTGGACAGAAAAAGTGTCACTGGACAGAAAAAAATAACATTCTTTAGCCGGCTGGAGAGGTGGGATTTTTAGGGCTGCAGATAATGCATTCTTTGATTTCAGGAATGGCTATTATTAGACATATCAGATGAGTTTTGTCAATGTGTATTTTTTTCCCACTGCTGATTCTGATTAGCTGTAGTTGGCATATGTTTATATTTTCAGTTAGTGTGCTGCACAGTTGTTATTCAAATATATTGTGTAAATAAGATTGTGATTCTGTGGTGACCTCTCCAAAGCTCTGGTGATTATAGTGGCTTCGGATCTGAATAGCTTTCCTTATACTGTTTAGCAGTATGTAAGTGGCCTGACTGACTTCCTTTATGATTGCCAAACCAGCAAAGGTGAAAGAGGATCGAAAACTGTATACCAAATTGCTTGTTTTCATTAGTTGAAGACTGCTTTTGTGGAATACATACCTCTGTGACACAAGCCAAAGTAATTAAAGGCTAGAAAGAGAGGAAGGGGTAAAAGCTCTTAAAAATAATTACCACTGCCAGGTAGAAGTATACATATTTCCAATAAGCTTCAATCAGTCCCAGTGCCATTCTGTTTGTTCAAGGCTTTTCTTCTCCCCTCATAAAAGCATAATGTCTGTTCCTTTTTGGGAGATTGTTAATATCATTGTATCATTCATGTCACTACATTTATGTAATTTATATAATTGGATATTTTTCTGTCATAGACCATGAGATGCTCTGTGGTTTCACATACTTGTTTTGATTCTTATAACCCAAACTTGAGTTTTATGTAACTTAAACGTGTCTTTTGCTCTGTAGTTGATACTCCAGATCCCTATGTGGAGCTGTTCATCCCATCTGCACCTGATTGCAGGAAGAGAACAAAACATTTCAATAACGATGTGAATCCCGTATGGAATGAGACCTTTGAGTTCATTTTGGACCCCAACCAAGAGAATGTTCTTGAGGTAAATCATACAATCAGAATGGTTAGAGTTGGAAGGGCCCTTAAAGATCATCTACATGGCAACCCCCTGCCATGGACACCTCCCACTAGACCAGGTTGCTCAAAGCCCCATCCAGCCTGGCCTTGAACCCCTCCAGGGATGGGGCATCCACAGCTTCTCTGGATAACCTGTTCCAGTGTATCACCACCCTCATAGTAAGGAGTTTTTTCCTAATACCTAATCTGAATCTCCCCTCTTTCAGTTTAAAACCTTTGCCCCCTTGCTCTATCACTATATTCCCTGATAAAGAGTCCCTCCCTGTCTCTCCTGTAGGCCCCCTTTAGGTACTGGAAGGCTGCTATTTGGTCTCCCCTTCTTTTCTATAGAGAATTACATGGCTGAGCTGCATCTGTGAAAATGGAAGTTGTACAATGTCTGGAAGGTTAAAATAACAGTAGCTTGTACATGTATGACGTCTGTTGTCTCCTCAAGATTACAACTTTTTTTTGAAAATTAAAGACTGGTTTTTGCCTTTAGGTGTGTTGCTAAGCAAGAGGTATTGTATAAATTGTATTATCCAAGGAGTAGCCTTGAAAGTCATTATAAGATATGTCTCTGAGTCATCTCTTGGGCTGCTCCTGAGGGCTTGTCGCTTACTGTTCTTCGCATCAGCCATAAATTATTTTTTCTTGCTTCCTACACTGATTCAACTATTATGGGCAGTGAATAGGTGGGGATAAAGTCAAGTCTCTGCCCATTCCTCGCTTCTCCCTGAGGAGACAGAAAGCAGAAGCATAGTTCTGTCTCCTCTATGCCTGGAGCCAAGGGCTGAGTAGCCCACCCAGGGATATTTTGGGTACTCTTATTCCATGTGCAGGCCTGTTAAGTAACTCACCATTAAGTCTCAGTGTGTTAAGCCTTTCTGGGTTGTGTACAAAAGGTGAGTGTTAAGTGTAACTATTTTATAAGTGGGCATGGCAAGCATTAAAGGTTATCTGTAGTCCTTTCTTAGCTTGATTCTTGGTAAGGGATAGCCCTAATGTGAACTTACCTAGCTTCTGTCTAAATTGGCCAATTGGGTCATAGGCTAAAGCTTATGAAGGTTTTCACTGAGCTAGTAACCATTATCTCTTGGGGTTATACTGTTCAAGATCTGAAAACTGAATTGTGCTTCCTACAAGGCTCCCTGCATTCCTGAGGAGAGGGGTATGTTCTACGGTTTGGGGAGGAAGAATCCTATGATCAGCTTAATGGAGCACGAAGAACTATCTCATGCATCCTGCATAAGAGACACCAATACTAGGGAATTCACCATAACTTCACTACAGCTTTGCAGAAAGCAGATTACCCAAAATAGCTTCCACCCTCTTGTCAGGTGGAACAGTCACCTAAGCTGATTCTTACTAAATGTTTTGGTCGTAGACTTGCAAACTGGTCACATGAAACTTGAGAAAAGTTTGAAATCTCTAACTTAGTTGTTGCTTTCTAATGGCAAGTCAGGCAAATAGGTGTCAGGAATTAGCAAGGGGAAAGGAGTGATTCTGGCTTCTTTGCAAGAGAGCATTTGTGGAAACAGGAAGAAGTAAGGAAGAATGTGGGTTCATCAACCTGCCTTTGTTACAGTATGTGAAATAAAAAAGGTGTCTTAAGGTGTTTCTCAGTTTTTAGCATGGTTCTATGCAGTCCTTATAAAGCACAAGATTTTATGAGCTTCCATACTGTTCCTTTCCAGCCCAGTATGGCCATAGCATACTGCCAGATTCTGCAAGTCTCTGTCTCCTGTATAAGAACACAACAAGATTGATTATAAGTAGGATTTGTAAATGTATCTTTACATTAAGTAAAGGCTGCTGGTGGTTTCTGACACAAATACTATAAATTTCCATGAAAAATGCCTGCTAAGAACCTGTGGTACTGTGTAATGATGGTTAACTGTGGACCTGGTTGATATATATATTTGCATACACGTATATGTGTTGTTCACGGTAAACATTCTTTTCACCTTGAAAGGTATAGTCTTTAGGTTAAAACTGCCATCGTTCTGCCATTGTTGTACACACACACAGCGCCCGGCAGATCCTTTGGATTCTGCATGGGGCAGTGTCAGAATTCAAATCTGTGAAGCTACCTCCCCACCCAAAACCTCTTTGTGAATTCCCAAGATCACACACATTACACAATCCTCTTGGCTCCTCAGATTATTTGAATCGAAATCTTAACTCTATGTTTCAAGTTTTCATTCAGAAGCTCTCCAAAGTCCCATGAAGAAGTTTTTGCTATTGCTATTGATTTTAAAAAACAGCCCTCAGATATTACAGCAAGGGGCATAAAGTTCTGCAAGAAAATGGAAGAACGTAGGTGCCATTAAAATTATGAGTTCTGTCCTAAAATACAATTCATCATTTCAAAGGATTGCTTGTGGCACAGAATGAAGAAGATTCTTTATAGCTGAGAAGAGGCTGAACCCAGATGTAGCAACTATTTATTCAACTGATTGTATCTTGATTCCATTTGTTTCATGCAACAGATATAGTCCAAGCCGCAAACATATGATCTTTTAAAAGATACAGTTCACAAAAGTGGAAAAAAATGGTAAGCCAAATGAGTTTGGAGTACCATGCAAATAGAAACCATGCAAACGGTAATTTAAATTTTTTCTGACTATCTGACTTGAGAACTTGGAAGACTGCCACTGAGGAGAAAAAAAAGAAAAAAGCCTGCTTGATGCAGACACACATGGATTAGAGCAAAAGCACTGAACAATGTTCTGTGGTATCAACATACATCTTTGGATAGTATCGCATTTTGAAAAAGTATATGCTCTAACATGGAGAATATGAGAAGAGACTTGAAGATCTGACTGGATACGGAGAAAAGCTTTGTGTAATTTGGAATGCTGTACATTTTGCCAAATCGCTGCTATAAAAATCTTGGTCTGTAGATACAAGACTAGGATGTATGCATATATTCTACCTTCACTAAAAGTTGCTGTATGTTTTATGGAATATCACATTTAAACCTATTTAAGTGTGGTGGGTTGACCTTGGCTGGATAGCAGGTACCCACTAAGCTGCTCTGTCATTGCCCTTCCTCATCTGGACAGGGGGAGAGAAAATCAAACAAAAGGCTCATGGGTCAAGATAAGGACAGGGAGATCACTCAGCAACTACCATCATGGGCAAAACAGACTCGAATCAGGGAAATTAATTTAATTTCTTGCCAATGAGAAGTCAGAGTAGGGTAATGAGAAATAAACCCCAAATCTCACAACACCTTCCACTCACCCTTCCCTTCTTCCCAGGCTCCACTTCACTCCCAGTTTCTTTACTTCCTCCCATGCAGCAGCGCAGGTGGATGGGCAATGGGAGTTGTGATCTGTTTGTCACATGTTGTTTATGCTGCTCCTCCCTCCTCAGGGAGAGGACTCCTCACACTCTTCCCCAGCTCCAGCGTGGGGTCTGTCCCACGGAAAACAGTTCCCCACAAACTTCTCCATTGTGACTTTTTCCCATGGGCTACAGTTCTTCATAAAGTGCTCCAGTGTGGGTCCCTTCTGCAGGGTGCAGTCCTTCAGAAACAGACTGCTCCAGCGTAGGTCCCCCACAGGGTCGCAGGTCCTGCCAGGAACCTTCTTCAGCATGGACTTCCTACAGGGTCACACCCTCCTTCAGGGCAGCCACCTGGTCCTGTATGGGGTCCTCCATGGGCTGCAGGTGGATCTCTGCTCCACCGTTAACCTCCACAGGCTGCAGGGGTAGAGCCTGCTTCACCATGGTCTTCACCGTTGGCTGTAGGGGAATCTCTGCTCCAGTGCCTCATTCCCCTCTTTCTTCACCAACCTTGGTTTCTACATCATTGTTTCTCTCAGTCCTCTCTCCTGATTGCTGTTGCGCAGGTTTGTATTTTTTTTTTTCCCTTCTTAAATCTGTTATCCCAGAGGTTCTGCCACCATTGCTGATGGGCTTGACCTTGGCCAGCAGTGGGTCTGTTCTGGAGTCAGCTGGCATTGGCTCTGTCGGGCATAGGGAAAGTTTCTAGCAGCTTCTCACAGAAGCCACCACTATAGCCCCCCTGCTACCAAAACCTTGCCATGCAAACCCAATACAATAAGTTTCTCCACAGAGAAGTTCTACTAACTGGAAATTGGTATAATTGTATATTTTATATGTATAATTTGAAGTTATTATGTCTGCTTAGAAAGCTAGTGAAATTTACTGACAGAAAGGTGCTAGGATAAAACACGCTTTGCAAATGATACTGTTGTACTCCTGCAATTGAATGCCTTGAAGGTGCCACCTACAGTACACATGAGCTTATCCTATTTTAAAAGACAGGTCTGTTGGCGTTGGGCTTTGACTGGGTTGGGTTAGGCCTATTCCTTTTCCATATAATTCTTTTTTTTACTTTAGGCATAGGCTGTGTGGAATTAAAAAGGGTTTATCAAAGTAGAATACCTGTGTATCTTTTCTAGGTTACTTTGATGGATGCCAACTACGTTATGGATGAGACTCTTGGCACATCCACATTTCCTGTATCTTCTCTGAAACTGGGAGAGAAGAAGGAGGTCCAGTTAACTTTCAATGATGTAAGTTGCAGCACTCATAGTTTTGCCTTTGTTGGTGCAGCTTTGAACATGACGGGAAGTTCTTAAAAGAGCACCTGAACTGAGAGACCTAAACTATTGTGTGGACCAGGACATACCACGTTTCCGTCCTTTGTCAGGTGTCTGGATTTTATCTGTGCCACATCCTGCTTAGATAAAGCTTCTTCACAAATCAAGCACTCAGCAAAGCTTGGTAGAGAACATAGGGGGGAAAATTCAGTGAATAAAACCAAATACACTCTGAAATTTATAATCAAATTTTAAGGGAACATCAAGTTAGGTTGAGCCCAGTGTAGACAACTTGTATACACAATAAGCATTCCTGAGATTTCTGTGGCAATCTGTATAAGGTACAGAAAATGGCTTACTATTTCCCTATTGGAACGTTTCACTTCAAGGGTTTTTTTAATACTGTGTGCCTACGTTTTTTCCAACCATTGGATCACTGTGTGGTTTCTGAAGTGCTTTCTAAATTAGTAATGCATCAGGTGCTGGAATAATGTAATTACTACCCTGTCTTTGAAGTATTTCTGTAAATGACTCTTCACTCTGTTTCATATTCTCCCTTTGTTATTGCTTTGCCTTTTCTTTCTCCCGCAACCCTGTTAATAAGCTACCTAATTTACAGTTCCCATTTCAGAGGGCAGGAGTGGGGTGCCAGGTTTTACCTGGCCCAGCAGCAGGTATGCGAGATGTGGGAGGCCAGAGGCAGCTTTGCACTTCCATATCCTTAACTACTCTGTATAAGTGTCAAGAAAACATTCAGTCTGAGGTGTTCCAGCTCCGTTCCTAGTGATCAAGTACCACAGTTGAGGACAGTAAGATGCTGTACGTGAGGCTGTTACATTTCTACAAGGCTGTACCAATGTGTCAGTGGCCACTGCATATGAGAGAGCTTGGGGAGATGAAAATGCCTGTCTTAGTTCTAGCAACCCCGTATGCTTGAATTTTGCCTTACGTGCAGTTGGTGCTTTAACCATCACTTTTTAACCTTTTGCCTGTGGGCAAGTCCTTTAAGTGTTATATGAAAGGCAGAGGACACCAACCCATAGCTTGTGGGTCAGGTAGTTCTATGTGGTCTGCGAGTGAAATCATTATGTAGTGACATTCATTAGTTTACTTGCATCTTTCAGAAACTCTTAAGCAATCTCTCTTCCCAGTTGATAATTTGAGTATATTTAACTGTGGAAAGACACTTGGGGTGGCCAATGACAGAGCAGTCATTCCCCTACAAGTATTTGTTTCAGATGCAAGTTGAGTATGATGTTTACCCTGCAAACTGGGAAGCAAGTAACAGACTGTGGCTGGCAGTAGAAGCAAAAGACCATAAAGGTATGAAGACAATTAGATCCCTTCAGGCCAAAGATGAATAACGCTGTCAAAAAGTGATTGTCAGTGGAGGAAAGCCAAGGCAATGGCATCTGATGAATGAAAGTCAGGACCTAGCAGCACCTAGCAGTATTTTCTAGTGTATTCAGTGCTTGTGGCATATTTTAAATATTTAATTTTTTGTTTTAATAAACAAAGTTCAGTAGAAAAGAAACTCATTCGTGTACTTCAGAAATGTCCTCCTTTTAAAAAAAAGAAAAAGTAATTTAAAGAAAAATTCTGACAGTAATGGTTAGTTTGCGTCCCAGGTGTGTTTGTGAATTCTTTTCCCTCTATAAATGGTGTAACCATATATAAATATTTCTTGTTTAGGTCACAGAAATGACTTTGGAATTGTCTCTTGAAGTATGGTAAGTATATCATATTTTTTAAAAAAAGGTTGAAAATGTATTAGCAGGAAAGATATTTTTTTATATTACTCTGCTTGTTAGAATTTTCTGAAAAATATGTCAGGTGGAGTGCAAAAAATTGTTGTTTTAACATAGAAATACCAAGTACTGTAAAGCCAGGAAACTTTAAAATTGTGGATTATTTTCAAATTGTAATTCTAGCATTGACTTAAACACCATTACTTGTACTAATAAGTGTTCATTTTCCAAATGTTTGCAGGAACAAGACCATCATACATGTATTTCTCATCCTGGTTTATGTTATGTGCTTTCCTTTTCAAGGGCTTTTTCTCTAATACACTCAAAGACATCAGGTTCAGCTGTTATCCTCAATATTTTCCCTTCTCTGTAACTTTCCATCTCACCTTAACTTTCAGCATATAAGGTTACTCATTACAAAGCTGGCCCTGAAATGTATTTGAATGTTAATACTATGCAGTATTGAAATCAAAGATGATGATCTTAGTAGGGCCAGGATTTCACCAGGCATAATGCTAAGCATGTGCCTATGTTGTTTTTTTTCCTTTTGTGTTTTTTTTTTTCTAGATTTCTTTCTCCCTCTTTCTTAGCTTATCTAGGTGAAAGACTGAAAATCACCTTGAGGCATAATCAGAAAAATATCTTTTAAGTTTAAAAATGAATTATGAAATTGAGAACAAGGCATTCAAAGAGTCTTAATTTTTTGTGTCTAACTATAAATAGCAGTGCCGAGCACTGTAACTGTAAATTTAGAACTCTTTCATAATGACTCTGAAGACTGACAAACATCCCCCAGGGATAATTTCTGCTCATGTAGGGTTGCATATGTGGGTGGTCCTTGAGACCACCCCTAAACATTCCAGGGCTTGTACATTACAAGTATTCCTTATCTCTGACACTAAATGAACAGAAGATGCTTGGCTGTGTCTTGCTGCTCTTAGGCAGTAGTCATTGAAATATGTTAAACAAAAGGATCTGCTCCAGTTCTGCTCTGTTATTCTCGGGTGGCCGTGCAGATTTTGGATTCTGCGTGGACCTGTTGCTCATGGTATGATATAAATATATTCATGGAACATTGCTTCTAGGCAGTCCTTTCCCCCCTTTTTCTTAATCCTTTTATTTTATTACATAATAGCTTTTTTAAAAAATCTAAAGAATTATTGTCTGTACCTAAATAGAATCGTAGAATGGTTCGGGTTGGAAGGGACCTTAAAGATCATCTAGTTCCAACCCACCTGCCCTGGACAGGAACACCTCCCACTAGACCAGCTTGCTCAAAGCCCCATCTAACCTTGAACACTTCAGGGATGGGGCATCCACAACTTCTCTGGGCAACCTGGGCCAGTGTCTCACCACCCTCACAGTAAAGAATTTCTTCCTAATACCTCATCTGAATCTCTTCTCCCCTCTTTCAGTTTAAAACCTTTGCCCCCTTGTCCTGTCACAATACTGCCTGATAAAGAGTTCCTCCCCATCTCTCCTATAGGTCCCCTTTAGGTACTGGAAGGCTGCTGTAAGGTCTCCCTGGAGCCTTCTCTTCTCTGGGCTGAATTACCCCAACTCTCTCAGCCTGTCTTCATAGCAGAGGTTCTCCAGCCCTCTCATCATTTTAGTGTCCCTCCTCTGAACTCATTCCAATAGTTCCATGTCTTTCCTGCGCTGAGGACTCCAGAGCTGGATACAGTACTTCACCTGGGCTCTCATGAGAGCAGAGTAGAGGGGTAGAATCACCTCCCTGGACCTGCTGGCTGTGGTTCTTTGGATGCAACCCAGGATGCGGTTGGCCTTCTGGGCTGTGAGCGCACATTGCCGGCTCCTGAATAGATCCTTTTCATTTATAATTGTATGTGAGTGGTGAACTCGCTTGCTATATTTCAATCTACTTTTTTTTTAGGGCCATATAATACACCACTAGAAGGTGCATATCTTGTGTTTGGTTTTCACTAGTGTGTGAACAATGAGCTTTCTATATCAAATGCATGTCTTAAAAGATGCAGCATGCCATTGTTCTTTGCATCCATCACTCCATGAAATCAGCTGATGCAATTGTGTAACGTGACTAATTGTAATTTCATTTTATTTTATTTCATCCTATGTAAGTTAATGAGGAATTTACTTTTATTTCCATTCATTTCATTAGGTGATATTTTGCATTGTGTTTTGAATTATGCCTTTTGTTAAAGCCTGTCTGTTTTGCAAAATAGCTCTTCAACCGATCTCCGGTTCAGCATGGCTCTGTGTGATGAGGAGAAGAAATTTCGGCAACAGCGAAAAGATAATATCATGCACAGTATAAAAACATTTCTAGGAGAGGAAAACAGCAAGAACTTGACGACTTCCCGTGATGTAAGTTTGGAGAGTTCACATCAATATTAGTGTCACCTTTGGAGTCCTGCATTTGTCTGTCAAAGGAGTGAATGAGATGTATGAGGTAGAAGGGTTTCATGTAAAGACAGATGGCAGAAGCAAAAAAAAAATGCTTTTTACCTCTATGCGCATACTGTATTTAGGCTGGAGAATAATTTTTCTTGTGCTTTAGATCTATAGATTAAGGAGAAAAAATCCTGTGCCAAAATGAAGCTGCACTTAAATAAGATATGCCCATTATGTGCAAAAGGACAATACTGTGTAAATGCCATGTATAGAAATCACAGCCTTTCATTTCCACTGGCACCTCAAACAAACTGCTGTAACTTTTATCTGCTTCTTTATTGTTTTAAACCTTAGCAGGATGTGTCTAGGTTAAAATGGAGCAAAGGAGAGAAATCCATGCTTTCATTTTGCTCTGAGTTCCGTGCTTTGTTAAGGTGTTGGTTCTGAGCTGAGATCGTCATCTGACAAACGCCTAAAGGGCCTGCGCAATATCTGCCGCACAGGGAGCATGTGGTGGGGCACGTGCCCCACTGCACAGTCTGCCCTTGCACGCTTGATATCCAGCCTGTGCTCTTCAAAAGGCCCTGTGGCCTCCATGTCTAACAGATTAGGCAGGAAATGAGCTGGTTTAATGTTGGAGCCAGCTTTGAAACTTTTTTCTTTCTTCCCTTTCTTCTTTTCCTATAAAATTCATTTTATAGGATTAGGTTTGTGAGGTTTATTTCTTAGAGAATGTGAGAAACTGCAGCTTTCATTGACTCGCTAGTGCTCTGTACCAAGCCAACAGAAAGTTAAGTCAACAGATCTAGATGGACTGGTGGTGGTTTGGGTCACATCAAGGGTGCTGAACCATGTTGATCTTTCCAGTGATTTCATGAAACACTTTGTTATTTTGAGTTAATGAAGGATAGACTTAGTACAGATCCACTTGTTTTGTATTAGGTTTTCCATCCTCCTCTTTCCTTCTCGCTTGTTCCCTTTCCTGTTCTGGTCCTGGAATTGTGACAGGAAGACGGTCGTGTATGTGAGTTGTCAAACAATGAACATAGTCAGATGAATTGGTTTGGGTTGACTAATTCATTGACACTGATTCCTTTTGTGTATTTTTAGTAGGAGCAGAATGTGACAATCTTTTGCAGAAGCTGAAGATTTCCTTTTAAATTTCTGTGAAGTTTTGAGCAGGTGGTAAATGTGTTATTGTATACTTTTGAACTCTGTCTTGCATAATAAAATGTGGTTGTGTAGCTTTCTGAGGAAGATGAAAGAATTTGACAAGTATCATACATATTTTATTTCTAGTGATAGAAATTGTGCGTATTATGAAGGAACATTTTCAAGGTTTTTTAATTTTCAGTTCAGTTATTTTAATCTTAACCCAAGCAAATCTTAGCAGAGTAGATATTTGTGAATGTGGCATTGGTTTGATCTTCTACAGCAGAATAAGATCTTTCTCAGAAAGGATGCAGGTATTCTGCCAAGATCCAGTTAGAACTGGAGTGATACTCAGTGCCTGAAGTATCAGTTCTATGCAGGTGGTATGTGTGCATGAATTATTGTAAACACTAGGCAAGATTTCATATTCTTTTCATCATCATCTTCCTTTGGTATCCCTCGCTGTCTCAAATACTGAAATTTTATCAGTAAAATTGCATCTTCCAAGGCAATAATCTTTATTTGTTGACTTATCAACCCTAGTAAGAACTGAGGTAATGTGATCCTCCCGTTTTTCATATGCCACATGTGTATTTCTAAGCTGACTTGTCAGAATTTTTAGCTGCTTCTAGCGATGAAAAAACCCTTTTTGTTTAAATTAAAATATAGTTTTGCCCTTCTAGCCTGTCATTTTTACTTTTATTGCTACAGGTAGAAGATAGCAGGAGGATTTATAGGATGTTTGTAGTCTTAACATGGCATCGGAAGCTGGGAGACATAATGAGTATTCTTAGCTGCCTATGAATCATTTTTTAATCTTAACCAAGTCACTTACTTACTCAAAGTTCATCTAAGTTTCTTCATCTGTGAATAACAGCACATGTGCCTTGCAGCAATGCTGTGAATCTTTTAATACCCGTGAAATAATTATACATCCTTGGATGGGGAAGTGACTACTTCCAAATTTCCTTACTTAATGTTGAGGCACATTTTGAAAACACAGAGGATGAGATTTCTCCTATCTGTGTTATGCTCAGTTTATTTTTATAAGTGCTTTAAGCAATTTTCTAAAAATACTTTAATCAATTAAAGAAAGCGTATAGTTCTCTCAGACTAGACTTGCAGAACAATTTTTTTGATAATCATGTGTGTACCCCATGGCAATTTTTTTTCCACCACAAGTATTCTTGTCCATATTTTGTACACTGTGTTTCCAGGTGCACCATCTGCACCACTCATTCCCACAAGATTTAATATATTTTCACTTTTTTTTTTGCTGGTTTACTGGAAAAATATGATTGAGATGCCTTTTTCAGACCTCACTTTTCTTAAAACATACCTTGTTTCCAAAGTCCTTTTCATTTTTGTTCCCAGTTTGGTGATAAAACAGTTGGCACTTGTTGACTGAAGTGGAACTGTGTGGTGCCGACCTTGTCTACACACAGTACAGCACCCCATGGATCCTAGAAACCCTACAGATGTATTGACAAAACACTTCACCGGTGCTGTTAAATCCGGTTCACTGGAGTTTGCTTGAATGACATCTCAGCTGGTTTGTTCAAAAATAGCTTGGCTTCCTCAGCATTGTGCTGTGCAGACCGACCATAGGAAAAAAAAAAAAAGCCATGGTGGAATGGCCTTTTAGTTGTTCAGAAGTAGGCACAGCCGTGAAGAACTGAGTGTGGCCAGGGATAAGAGCAATGGGGTTTTGTCTCCAAAACTTTTCAATTCACACTTTTGCTGTTGACTCACCTCATCACTATCTTGTGAGTCACTTACCCTTTTGGTCTAAGTTTACCAAGCTGCTCCAATGGCTTTAGTACCTCTGCCCCAGTTTTACTGGTTGTGTACAAAGGACTTTGGGCTCAGAGTGCCTCGAAGAGTTGTGTGCGTCAGCTCCAGCCCGTTGTACATGAAGAAGTGTGCACACCTGGATATCCTGTCTTTTCTCCAGGCTTTCTCAGTCCTGAGATGGCTTCTTGGTTTGTTTCCCTTTGTGCTCTATCTGCAGCTACTTCCCTCCCTACCTCTGCCCTGTATATATATCCTAGAGAGCAACTTGTAAGGTGGGTGTATGCAGTTTGAAATGTTACCATGTTTTGTCCTTAAATATGTTGGAAATTGAATTGCAGCTAAAAAGCTGCTTTAACAAACCTACCTGCTTGGAAATGTGCTTTACTTTCCTCTGCAAAGCAGGAAAGGACTCTTAACCTTCGTCATCTAACTTACGTCTACAAGTTAACTTTATTCAGTTGGCTGAAAAAAATTAATGTAAATGTGCAGTAGATGCTTCCCTTCAGCTATTTCTTCATCATTTAAAATCTTTTTTTTTACTCTGGGAAGCTTACTTAAGCTGCTGCCCTCTGCTCCAGAGCTCCTTAGTTGAATATCATTTCTGGAAGTAAAGTAGCGATTGCAGCTCTTCATGCTTTGCTTTGGTATCTAGTGGAAATGAACTATACATCCACCTACCTCTTAGTGCACCCACCCTCCCCCAGTATAGGAATCTATGATTCCCAGAATGCCTGTGGATTAAGCATACAGGAAGCATTTGCAGTCAGGATACTGGTGACTCTTCTTGACATTCTTTGTTGATTGTCCTTATGGATTTCTCTGCATCCTGAAAAAAACTCAGATTTTCCCTTGAGCTCATGCCACTTCACTGATGACTAGATTTGTTGAATAGTGGTGCTTTGGAAGTGTTCTCACCTACTTTTTCCAGGCTTGCACCTGCAAACCACCATCTTCATCCTGTTGGGATTTGCCTGTGTAGGTTAATTAGGTGGTGTTTGTAAAGAGCTTTCAAAGCCTAACATACATTACTAAATTTGTGATTAGTAATATGGCTCTTCTCTTCAAAGCAACTGCTCTGTTATTGGGGTGTTGGCTTAACAAAACAGGGATGTGCTAAATCTTTACCTTTGTTTTGTCATTTTTTGATAGATAGCTATCTCTGGAGGTGCATGACGAATGCTGATGCCAGTAAATACCTGTGGTTTCTATTACTAAAGCCTAACACTTATGAGGAAGATGATCAAATAGTCTTACTGCATCAAGAATAAGCAATTTTTGTGGAACGGAAGCCTTGAGAAATGTCTCAACTTCCTTGGTCATTGTGCGTGGTCATTTCCCTGTGACTGCCTTTTCAGTCCGCAGGGGAGTTTCAGGGCATGGAGAGTGGAGTCTGCAGAAAGCAACTGAACTCAGTAGTCACATGGTTCCTTTTCTTACAACTAATCCCATCTATTGACACCTTAAATTATGTTTCAGTGAAATTTTTGACTGATTACCAGTTTGATCAGATAGGGGCTTTCTGCAGAACTGTGTAATTCTTTTTATGGTTATCACCATTGAACACTGGAAAATTCTTCCAGGGTTTGGAAACTGGGAACCAGGTGGGACCTTTGCTTAGGCTAAAACACTTGATGGTAGCAAGTAAATTTTTATTTTATTTTTATTTATTTCTATTTTGTCATCTTTATAGCTACGTGGGGAAACTATGCAGTGGAAGGGAACAACTTTGAGGTCAGGGCTGGGAAGTAAGAAGCAAAGAAGTACAAAATAAACTCCCTGTAGGCACATTTCAGCATAGTGTCACTTGTAACTGGGTCCGCTTTTGCTTGCTTTGCTATCTCTTGGTAGCTGAGTAGGTGTACAGATACATATAAATTTTCCTTATCTCTCCTGTAGTTTTGCAAGGTAGCTGTAAATTTGAGACTGTCTTCACTCTATGTAGTAATATCAGATGTTTTTATTAAAAAACATGTTTTTAAACTTCTAGCCAAAATATTATTTGTCTCTCTTCTGTTTCTGATTAGTAACTTTTACTGCTTTTGGCTCTGTCACAAAGATATAATTTGGGTTAAAGCTGGTGTTTGGATTCTTTAAAAATTTCTGTGGTCTTGTAACTAAATAGTTTATTTTAGAAGTAAATTTAATATTGTCTCTACTTTGGGTTATGGGTAAGAAGGACAGACATTCTAAAGAAATTTGAGTATATTTCTATTTAGAAATCTTAATAAAAGTGGACAATTTTCAAATAAATTCTAATTCTTCAGATACCAGGCAATTAGACTTCTAAGTGTCAGGGCATCGTGGCAGAAACAACTTACCAATCCTGTGACCTGACATGTTTTATTCACTCAATTTGTAGGCTTATTGGTTGTATTTTAAGGTCCGAAGCAGTGCCACAAATCTGTGTGAGTGAACTGAACTTGAAATCCTATACATTATTTCAATAGACACGAAGCTAAGGAGGGTCATAATGATAGTATTTGACTTTCACTACACATATCTATATTTTAGTACTTGACCTGAAGGATCAGAAAAATCGGGCATTACCTTTCTGTGCCTGTAAGGAACCTAAAATGGAGGATTCTGCGCAGTGATAATGTTGTGCCCTGTTGTGCTAACAGTGGTAGTGAATAAAAAGTATGATATAATAGAGTCTTAGAAATACTGTTTAGAATGGACCTCTGGAGGTCAGCTAGTTCCAGTTGTTTCTGGAAGGAGTGCTGTTGCTAACACTCAGTTTACTGCCAACAGAGAAAATTGGGGGGGGTTCTGCCTAGCAAGTCCCAGAACAATCCAGAGTTTAGCGAATTCTAGAGTCCTAACTCTGATGCTCACTTCCTAACCTTGGTCTGATCCTGAACTCAATCACTGTGTGAGGACTTCAACCCCAACAGCACCTGGAGGCTGCATTTGCCTGTGGCTCTTTGCTATTTGTGAGCAGCAGGTAAGGTACAGCATTAGTCAGCCCCTCCAGCGTTTGCATTAGGAGGTTGTCACCAAGGAGATCTACAAACTTCCTGGATGGCTTGCACAATGCTGCCCTTTGAGGACCACAGTCAGATCAGGAGACTTCTGGCTTTTAGAGAAAGCCCTACAGGCTTCATCCCATGGTCCGCAGTCTGAATCAGACTGCCGTAGCATCCCTAGTCTTATTTTCTTTCTGATCATGACTCAGGTTGCATCCAGATGTTTTGTGCAATCAAGGAGCACACCCCCTTTGCACCCTTTTTCCTCGCCTGTCTTCTCAGCCTCCAACTGTCCATGGCAGTGTGCCAGTCATGCCTGCTGTACCACCAACTCTGTGGCATTCAGGTTGTCATAGACCTGTGACTGCACTTGAACTTCCGATTTTTCTTGTTTAATGTCCAATCTCTGTACATCAATGTAGAGACACTTGAGGTGAGCCTCTGACCACTCTTCCTTCTGAGCAAGAACATGCAGGTCTCACTACTAGCTTTCTTCCATGCGTTCCTCCTGCATTTGCACCCTTTGCTTACTTAGGTCCCTGTCATTGAAGTTAGTCTAAAATCTTCCTTGCTAAATTAGCAGTTCTGTTCATGAAGGCTTACTTCACTCTGTTGGTCAGGTGGATTCTTTATTTTCCTGTGGACCATCTTCATAAGCAAGCAAGGCTTCATGGTCAGGAAGCCAAGAGTCTCACTAGTGACACCACCTGAGCCCGATAGCATCTGCTTGAGCCATTCTTCTTCCAGACTGGAAAGATCAGGTCAACAGGCCACAGCCCCAGGTGCCTCTGCCCCTCATTCTTGCTCCAGGAGGGAGCAAAGCACCTCTCATCTGCTCAGGGTCTCCCCTGCTTCTATCACTATTGCCCGCATAGATGAACAGTGAGGAGTAGCATCTGGAAGGCCAAGTGAGACTCTGCCATTTCTCCATGCCATCATGGATCTGGAGTCTAGGCAAGCAGCCAGCCTCCCTAAATGATTAGTCTGGCTGGCAGGATGACCTGTGTCCCATAGAAAAGGGAGTCATCAGCTCCTGTCACTTGTCACTTTCATATCCAGTAACCTATGATGTCTGGTCCAAGATCTCTCACTGCTAGAAGCAGCAAGCCTGCAGCTCCCCTTCTCCTGGGAATTCCTGCTTTCTTCCCGGCCTTTTATTGCCTCAGTCATACCTTTCTTCTTGCCTGCATGGGAGCCAGGCACATTTAGCTTCCCTTTGTATCCCTGCATGCCAGGTACTTTGTTGCATCCTGGTTGCTGATGGTCCCTAGGTGAAAGATAAATAGGAAGCTGGAAGGAAGCCTGCCCTGCCACTCTATCAAATTTCCACCTTGGCAGACAGAACCTCTCATGCTGCTGGCTGGTTTCGGGCTTCCCTTGTTCTTGATGGGCAGTGCTCTCCTCCTTTGATGCAGGCCAAGTACTTCTGCCATGTAGATCTTTGTGAAGCAGAAGGGACTGAATAAATGACATAAAGATATTGTACATCACTCTTGGGCCCAGAGAATCTAAGATGGACAGGTAACTTCATGGGTGGGATTATGGTACTGCCACATTCTACACACAGTGCTTAGAAGTCATATCTCAAAGTGGTTTATTACAGTATTTTGCAGTTCTCTTACACATGTACCACTAAGAAACTGCAGAACACCTTCCTTTTAGTTTGTTAGAACTTTTGTGCACAGTTTTAGAAAAGCACTGGTTTCTTCTGTGCTCTGAGGATGTCTGGATGTTGACCTGTTAATTGCACAAGGCCGGTATGTTTGGTGAGTGATTGATGAGTAACATTTATTTAGTACTTTTAAGTCTTTATCAGAATTAATGTGATGATATGCTATTCTTCATATCTGTGCAGGTACCAGTGATAGCGATACTGGGATCAGGAGGTGGATTTCGTGCCATGGTAGGCTTTGCTGGAGTCATGAAAGCACTTTATGAATCGGGAATTTTAGACTGTGCAACTTACATTGCTGGTCTCTCAGGATCCACGTGGTAAGGGCTTTTTTCTTTTTCTTTCGTTTTTCTTCAGTTTTTCTTTAGGAAGCTTAAGAATATTCTTGAGAGTTGACTTATTTCTAATGTTGTAATTCACAGCAAAGTTTATGCATACACTGTCAGCACAGAAAAGACATACAGAGCCTGCAGTCTTGCAGCAGGTCAGTGGAGCACATCTGCTGTAGCAGGTGTTTCAGAATGGCTCGAAGGGTCAGGACAGCTCAGTCTCCAGGTGATCTGCCTGAGAGCTGTAATAGCAGGCATGAATGAAAAGAGGTGCTAAAGAGGTATTTTTTGTGCTGTTTTATTTTTCTGATGAAATGGAAAAAAAAAAAGCCTTGTGATTTCAAGATGATGACTCATTCAATCCAAAATGGATTGTATACTTTTGGGGCGCTTTTCAGAGATTCTCAAAATCACTGAAAGATCTTTTGCTCCATTTTAGACTCAGTAGTCCCCTTCTTAGTGAGTTTGCTGGGGTTGTCTAGGACTTGTTCACTGATTCTTTCTTAGCATAAGCTGATTTGAGGAGATGTGTTTCAGCTTGTAGGAAGGAATACTGACTGACTGCCATGCTGCAGGGCATCCTGCTAGCGGTTGTCACTGTTTAATTTAGAATCATAGAATTGTTAGAGTTGGTAGGGACCTTATAGATCATCTAGTTCCAACCCACCTGCCATGGGCAGGGACACCTCCCACTAGACCAGGTTGCTCAAAGCCCCATCCAGTCTGACCCTGAACACTTCCAGGGTTCCGCAACGTCTCTGGAAATTGCATTGTTTCTTAAAATAGTCTGTTAGTCAGATGGGAGAAAAGATCTTCCAAGATGTCTCAATTAGCACGCCCTCATCAGGTAGTTATGATGTCCTCATGTCTGACTCAATGAATTCTTCAGCCCATGAACAGGAACAACATCACCAGGAGAAAATCAGAGTGATGTCACTGTGTGAAAGGCACTCTCTGGGCATTATGAGCTCAGGTCTTTGTAGGCAGCAGAATGCTTTGAACCCCAGTATTACATCTGCCTCAACCACTCTTCTGAATGAGAGGGTTTCTCTTCTCCCTGCCTAGTACTATGAACCTGCAGCCTTTTGTCGTCTTGGCTTTTATAAAAATTGTCCCAAATTACACTTATTACAAATGTTGAAACTATTTGTTTTGATGTTTCTTAAATGAAATGATGTAATATATTTAAAAGCTGTGTAATTTTCATCAGCCAAAGACATCTGACATATTCAATCAAAATTTCCTAACTGTTTGGACCCATTGACACTGCATTTTTTTCATTAAGTGAAAAATTTCAGACTGGTTTTTTGTCTAACTTTAAAACTTGGTATTAATGGTCAGTGGATCAGGATGCAGTAGAAGATGTTACATCTTAAGAATTTTTTTACCTCTTCAAGGGAGTATCCCAAATGTCACAAAATACGATTTTATCATAACCAGTACCGGTTTGAATACTGGAGCTGCATCTGAATCCAGGTTAGGGCTACCTAGTACGAGAAAGGTGTTGAGAAACTGGATTAATTCCATCAGAGTGCCACCAGGCATGTGGGAGACTGGAACACACAAGAAATTGAGGCAGTTGTATTTGTTTAGCCTTGAGGAGCAGGCAAAGGTAGTGAGAAATGTTACTGTTATCTTCAGCTACCTAATGGGTAGCTGTAAAGAAAACATTCTTTTCAGAGACACATAGAGAAAGGACAAGGGATAATGGCCATAAGTTGCAGCAAGAGAAATTTTATAAGCTATTAGGAAAATTATTTTGAAGTGAGAGTGGTCAAGCACTGGAATGTATTGGCACATCCTTACTTGATTGGACTGCGTAGAAGACTTTTAAGATCAAGTCCAGCTGTTAACCCAGCACTGTCAAGTCCACCCCTAAACCATGTCGCTAAGCACCACATCTACACATCTTTTAAATACCTCCAGGAATGGTGACTCAACCACTTCCCTGGGCACCCTGTTCCAGTGCTTGTGTGCACAATGTGCACAACTCTTTCAGTGAAGAAATTTTTCCTAATATCCAATCTAAACCTCCCATGGTGCAACTTGAGGCCATTTCCTCTTGTCCTGTCACTTGTTACTTGGGAGAAGAGACTGACACCCCCCTTGCTACAACCTCCTTTCAGGTAGCTGTGGAGAGCAGTAAGGTCTCCCCTCAGCCTCCTTTTCTCCAGGCTGAACAATGCCAGCACCCTCAGCCACTCCTTGTAAGACTTGTGCTCCAGACCCCTCACCAGCTTCTTTGCTGATCTCTGGACTCACACCAGAATCCTAACGTCTTTCTTTTAGTGAGCACTCAGGGTGGGTCCTCACCAGTGCCAGGGGAACAATCATTTACCTATTCCTGCTGGCCATACTATTTCTGATACGGGCCAGGATGCTGCTGGGTAAGGTGTCATTCTCTATCTGACTCAGTAAATATTTTGTGTGAAAGTAGAACTTGACTGAACAAAGCCCTGAGCAACCTGATCTGACTTTTAAGTTGGCTCTGCATTGAGCAGGCGGTGGGAATAGAGACCTCGAGGTTCCTTCCAGTCTAGATTACAAGTTTGTATTAATGTCTCACTTCTTCAAGAGTAAGGAAAAAAGACTTTTATTGGAATAGCTAAATATAAATGAGCATGGAATCTGTGATGAGTTTTATTCCCTGGTTTAACTCTAAGGAAGCACATGAATCTATTTTGAAATAGATAATGATCTGTTCTATTCCTTGTGTGTTTTTTTTTTTTCAATTATTTTTCACTTGTGTGAACCTTGCTTCCCCTCTCCCACACTAGATAGAAAGCTTTCAGAATGCCAGAAGCATCTATGAACTAGAGCAAGTTTCTCATTCAGATTGAACTATAAAAGGTTAGCGTTCCTGGAACCTGGGTTTTCTGTCACTAGTGTTTGCGGGGGCAGATTTATCACTGTCTATAGAGAGACCTGGATCTACTTTTATCAAATTTGCAAAAAGTGGAAGATACCATCTGGCTGGATGAAGAGCAATTGAATATTGCAATGCAGTGTGAAAAATTGTCACTGTGTTTCTAGGGAATGGTGTGTAGTCCACATTCTGAACGGAACTCAGTCATCTGGCCATGGGGTCCTTTTTTGGGAAAACCCAAGTGTGAATACATAGTTAATCTAATGTAAACCTAAATAGTAAAACGATCTGAACTGATTTAATCAGAAACTTACGTTGGAAACAGTTGTATTTAAACAAATTTGCTTTTGCTGTCTTGGTGGCGTCATCTATTCAGACTTTCCTTGCTTGATGAATAAATAAGTTGACACTTTGGCACTCTCTTTCTTTTTTTTTTTTTTTTTCCATGCAGTCTATTACTTGGGAATAATGCTCTTTTCTTTTTTTTCTTTTCTGAAGGGTGGAGAATTCCTTTCCTGGAGGGAGAGGCAGGTTTTTGCTTGTTCACTCAGATGCATGCCTAACCTTGGAGCAATGCATTTACCTCCCTGATTGTTTCTGTCATCTTGCTTCAACCTTGTCCTGAATTCTTCATCCTGCATTTCCCTTTCTCTGCTCACCTGGAAGCTTGCTGCTGTGGTTGTTCCACCCATGACCTGACGTGCACGCTAAGCTTTAGAGACTGCGCAAGGACTAATGAATCAAGTTCTTACATCATGCATGTGACAGAGTTCATCACGCTGCCAAGTTTAATTGCTGGGCAGCGATCTCAGGGCCACGCTTACACAGTGTAGATGTGCAGAATTATGCCTGCAGTATGGTATGTACACCTGAGCCAGCTAATTGAATAAATAACAGTGAAATGAGCTTCTGGGAGATTAGGACGGGCTATCTTGAGTCTTCACCCATAGCGTTACTTGAACCAACCAAGTGCAAACCACAATTGTCTGCATATGTGTTTAAACTTTGTTTTGAGTAAACAAAACATCAGTTTCCAGAGTTACTCGGTGACAAAATCAAGATATGCCTGATAGGCCTCTTCTGAATCCTCAGAGTCAATTAAACCTCTACACAGGTTGCAGTTATTGTGCTTCATCTTACTATGAAAACACCCAGATCCTGGAAGGCATGCTGTACACTCATATATTGTAGGAATTTTTGAATAGCGATAATGAAATGGAGAGTGACAGAGAGCAGCACATCCTAGAGTGAAAGAACAGCATGTATATAGTTATAGGACCTCCAGTCTGCCAAATTTATGTATGCTATGAGGGCTTGAGAAGCTGTGTTTTCAATTTATGATGATTCTGTTCCTTGCCCCTTAAACAGGTTAATGTTTTACATTGTACACATTATGGAAATGTATGTTGATTGTTAGATGGTATGCTTACATTTAGAACAAATTGTTTAGCTTTCTACACCTTGAGAAAAAAGAAATTACAATTTACTGTATAAATGGTGAGTAAATTAATCTGATTTAATAAGTAATTGTATCACATTATTTATGAGCTTATTGTACGTTTCAGGCAACTGACATTGAACCAAGCTTTTATACTTACAGACCCTGTTTTCTGTTGCAGGTACATGTCAACTTTGTATTCCCACCCAGATTTTCCAGAAAAAGGACCAAAGGAGATCAATGAAGAATTGATGAACTCTGTGAGTCACAACCCACTTCTGTTGCTCACGCCTCAGAAAGTCAAACGCTACATTGAAGCACTGTGGAATAAGAAAAGCTCAGGGCAGCCTGTCACCTTCACAGATATCTTTGGAATGCTAATAGGCGAAACACTTATCCATAATGTGAGTTCATTTTTTAATGATTACTAGAGTTGTGAAACTATTGTGTAATAACCACCGTCACTGTTTTTTTGAGATGACCTTGGTAACATTTAACAAATCATGTTTAGCAATAGGAATATTTAAAATTATAGCTGAACAGACACTGAGTAAGAAACTTCTCCCAGAGAAAGGAAAGCATTTTACAAGCTTCTGAATGGTACTCATTTCTTCAAGAGCTAGGAAAACATAATGCATTCATGTGCAATGGAAATGAACTGAACTGCTGGGTACTTGTAGCAAGCTCTTAGCATTGTGTATCATCTATTAAAATTACTGCTCAAGCAGTTTCAACAAAAAATTACAAAATGGTGTAATCTCTTTATGTATGTTTTGCTATAAGAAAAGCATCATTTACTTAATGAAATACTATATTGAATGCGAAAGATCCACATCTCTATTTGGTTGGGGTTTTTTTCTGAGAAATGAGACAATAGGAGGGCTTCATAACTGTTGTATTTTATTATTGAGAAATCCTAGTTGACTGAATCAGGCACACAGACTTCAAGGTCAGATGAGTCAGGTGAGCAGAATTCGGATTTGATCTTATGATAAGATTGAAATGTGTTAATAGATTCACAGATGTTTTTTATACACTTCTATCTTTCATGAATATACATTGCCATTAGGTTTTAAACACTCTAAATACTCGAAAACTCTACTGAAAAACAGTCAACACAGCTTTTAGTAACTGCGCTATGTAGGGTAAGTTTCTGACAATGAAGCGATATTAATGATCCTGTGACGTTGCTTAGAAGTCCCTGTTTATTAAGGAGCTAAACAAATGCAGATGTTTAGTTTAAATCTGAACCTGACACGATCAGTGAAAAATGGCAATAAGGCTCTTGGTTATTCACAGATAATAGATCATAGTACTAATATGTCAGAATGACTTTCAGTCTGTCTTGATTGCAGGCTCCAGAATATTTTCTGAGGAGATGCATATGCTTGGTTAGTAAATGTGAGCCTCTTAATACTCTTAGTTACCTTTGCTGACTTTTCAGAAATGGCACAGATTGAAAAACATTACATGATCATTAATGGTGGTTCTGCCTAAGAGGTTTTGCCTTGTTTTCGTCTTTTGCAGAAGCACAGGGAAAGAACTTGCTTTGTCCAGCAATACTGTTTTCTTTTTGGGGTGTGTGCTTATTTCATCTCCCTATCATGTCTTCTCCCACTCCTTCCTTCCTGAATTGTGCAGTTAAAAGGCATTCAAGCAGATTGCTTCCTTTTACAAAGTCTTTTGTTATGTTTTTCTTGGATGTAACCGAGTTTGTTCGTTTTCCTTCTCTTTGAGGATTTCAGAGAAATGAGTAGTCTCCCAAATATCAGCAGGCGGTTCTAGGATCGATTTGGACATAACCTCTTTCTTTTCATGCAGAGAATGGACACCACTTTGAGCAACATGAAAGAGAAAGTCAATAATGCACAGTGTGCTCTCCCACTCTTTACCTGTCTTCACGTCAAACCAGATGTCTCAGAGCTTATGTTTGCGGGTATGTTTTCAATCTGTGTATTGAGTCACTTGTGGAAAGAAGACAGAAGTGCGTGGCTGACAAAAAAAAAGCCTGTTTTTTAAATACTTCTGAGAATAATTTTATCCTGCAGCTTGGTACACATTGAAATTATTAGTCTTATGGCAAGGATTAGGAAGGAATTTGCCATGATATGAAGCGTTCTTTGGGGATTAACAAAATTTGCATTGTTATGAACTGAGTACAGGGAAATTTTAATTTAAAAAAAGAATAGGAAGTTGTGATGTTGAAGGTTTTACCGAGCAGGCACATGGTAAGGATGGTGTATTTTAAAAGCTGATTGGGAAATAGACACATTTGTGTTCAGCAGCTTCTGGGAAACTGACAGTAGAGTCTGATAACAAGAAATTACTTGGGGATAATTGATCATATAATTAGACAGGTGGATACTTACTCCATTGGTGTAGTATTTGCACCAAGTTTAAAGGAGAACAGGATGTATTCCTCATGGCATATAATGGAACTGAGCCTTTGCTTGGCTTTGGCTTTTCAGATGCATCTTTTCCTGTCCATGGAGATGCAAACAGACTGTGTTTTAGGTCAACAACCTTTTATTTCTCTCATTCTTGGGTCTGGAGACTTATTCTTAGACCATTTTGTAGCCTTTTTTTTTTTTTTTTTTTTAACCCCAAAGTAAGTTTTAACACCATAACAGCTCTTTAGGTTTCTGTGAAATGTTAAGTGGTAGCCAAGTTTTGTTCTCTATGTATTACAAAAAAAGGGATTTTGTATCAATTGAAAAAGAACATTTCTTATGTATGAAGTATCTTAAATGCATTTCAGGAGTCAAGACAAAAAGAAAGCTGGTGTTTCAGGAACAGCAGAAAGCTGCTTAATGGTAGTGTATCAAATGGGTAAAGGGAAATGTCATACAGGATTATTCCTCTTTCTAAGAAGAGTGAAATTGGAATTGAACAAACAAATTTACTACCTCTTTGTACTTCTTTCACAGTGTAAAGTACTATTGGTAACACAAAGGGGGCTTTTACTTTTATTTATTTCATAGATTTTAATCTCATCTAGTAGCCTCAATTGAGAGCGGGTCCAATTGTGCTATATGCTGTACAAAGAAAAGGATACCTATTTATCTATATAGTTACATATAAGACTGAGGGGAAACACCAAATGACTTGTCCAAAGTTTATCAATCGGACACTGTATCCACATTTCCAAAAAAGATTATTTGGAAAAGTTGCTGTCAAAACTTTGTTTCTAATGGAAAAAGGGGGTGTAAATTAGGTTAAATTTGTCATGGAAGAATTGTCTACTTTCGTCCTTAGGAAACTGAAGCCTTTTTGTTTGAAAATAGAAGTATTTTGGTTTTTGATGACCTTCTGTTTTCTGAGAAATTTTATTTGAGTTACTTATTTACTGTTTTAAAAACAAAATTATCTTTAGTTAATAATGGCCATCTCTAAGCAAGCCCTGAAGCACCTGAAGGCTTATCTAATTTCTCTAGTTTTACCCATTGGTCTAGAAAAGGTATTGCCTCTGCCAATGGATCTTGTTTTTCTTTTTTGAAGCTGTGATCTGCATCATTACATAGGATGCTAGTTCTTGATCGTTTCTATTGTAAGCTTTTATTTTCTCTTTTTGGAACTGAACAGCTGGTTTTGATTTGAAATACATAGTAAGTTTTGAACAGAAATATTTACACTTTCCTATTTATTGGATTATAGATGTAGGTGAGATCTTTCATGTTGTTTCAAGTTGAAATGCAGTAATTATATCAGATAAAATTCCTTCCAGGAGTGATGGTGCAAGATTTCATGCAGCTGCTAATAGCTTTCATGCCCCAGGCTCTGCATGTTTTCCCTACCACTAGCATTTCTGACCCAGGTGGCGCCGGACATACCCAAAACTGTAGTAATCATTTTAACTGAACATAATTACAGGGATTTAGTTAAAGACAACTTCTCTCTTTTTTTTTTTTTAATTTTTTCTTTATTAAGATAAGCTTTTTTAATGCTAAGAAATCACCTGAAGATACCTGAAGGTCTAACCTACATCAGGGCCATGTCCAAAGTGCTATGAACACAGCTGAGAGGTTTGACTTTAGTCAAACATTAAGTACTTCTCTTGGTATAGAGTTCTTGTCTCTTGGAACATTCAAGTCCTACTCATTTAAATGGCCAGTGTCTCAAGGAGCTTCTGGAATGGCAGAAGCTAATGCTGAAGCCCTTTAATTTTAAGGTAGAAATCTTATTTCCCTAAGCAGGATGTGTGATTTGAGAAATGATCTTCTTCAGTGCAAGTACAAAAATGGAAGTGGATTATCACAGATCAAATTAATTCTAATTCTAAATTTAGTTTTGCTGTCAACGTGGTTCTGAAATACATATCTGCCAATTCCTGTTTATATATCTAAAGGGAAATACCATTAAATTCCTCGATTGGATCTTCAAAGGAGTTTCCTTCTGCTCCAATAAATGTGAAGATTTGTGGGTGGTTTATTTGGAAAATAGGATGTTGTATTTGACTTAACATAGATAAGCATTGCCCCACGAAATGAAACTTATCAGCAGTCATGATTAAAGCTTTCCTTTTCAGGATAAGTGGTTAACGTTATGCTTAATATTTCAACAGAAACACTAAATATCTTCAGGAGTGTATGGCATCCTGTGATGTGTGGGGATTTTTCAAAGCTATTTCTTTTGCCTTTCTATTTCAGAATCATTTCTAATTTGTTTACAGAATCAGTCAAATCAATCACTACTGAAAATACGGAAGATAATATAGATGTATGGATGAAATACTAAAAATATAGGGTATTTTTTGTTTGTTATTGCTTCCTTTTTGAAATTAATTCTCTGATGTAAGCAACTCCACTGGTATCAAAGAAAGTATTTCAAAATCAGCTAAAATCCATTTTCAAAATGGCATTTTCAAAAAAGGCATGCATCATAGAATGTAAATCCCTTCTGAAATTTTCTGCTAAGATCAGAAAATGCATTTGAACATTTTAGTCTATATTTTTATTGAGTTCTCTATTCAATAAAATGTCATGCACTTTTAAAAATATGTGTTGCATCGTTTGGTGTTAATAGGTTTCTCCGCTGCCTCTCAGCTTTGCCTTTTCATATTGGATTTCACTAGAAACTTTAGGTTTTTGTGGAATCCAAATGCGTCTCCTAGAATATTTCACAACTGTTGTGATACTAAATACCACCTTTGTCACTTTGCTCCATGTTTTTGGTAGGATCACATTGAAAGAAAATAAAATTGGAACTTAGGCCCACGTTGTATTTCATGTGGCAGGGAGTTGTATTGAGGCATGAGATGAGAACCAGATTTCATTTTGTTTTTCTTATTCATGATTGCTGGTTTTATACTTCTGTTTTTATAACCTCATATATTTTCACCAAAGTTTGTTGTGATAGGAGAGAATGAGAATGTGAATTCCTTCTTTGGTGTGACATTAGACTGACCTTCATTTGAAATCAAAATTTTGACTTCTGCACAACCTGAAAGATATTCCTGTTGGTTATTTAACTGCCCATTTAACTCAAATTTCTCTACTTGGACAGAGTTTTCATTCATTCATGCATATTCATCCTCTGTTTCTATTGAGATTATATTGCTAATTAAGCACAATTTTGTTTCTTAATTTGCAGACTGGGTGGAATTCAGTCCGTATGAGATTGGTATGGCAAAGTATGGCACTTTTATGTCTCCTGATTTGTTTGGAAGCAAATTTTTTATGGGGACAGTGGTGAAGAAGTATAGTGAAAATCCCTTGCATTTCTTGATGGGTGAGTATGTGACAGAAAGAGACTTTAAAATAAAACTAATTTTAATTGTTCATGGACAAGGGCTTTCTAATGCAATCACACAAAGTGTAAGACAAGAAGCAGAGTTCTTAATTTGTTGAGAAACATCTGTTTGAAAGATTTCACAGACATGGATTGGCATTCCCTGTGGTTTTTTTTTGTTTCTGGTATGTACATCTGAGCTTATTACTTAGCATGTGCCAAAATCAGAGGTGTGCTCAGAGAGCAAGCAACTGCTTAAATAGTGCAGTATATGTTTTTTTCCCTCTACCAGCCTCCATTCATTGTTTACTTTTTCCCTTTCAGGTGTCTGGGGCAGTGCATTTTCTATATTATTTAACAGAGTGCTTGGCGTCTCCAGTTCTCAAAATAAAGGTCCCACCATGGAAGAAGAATTAGGTAATAGTAAATAATTCTTCTACTATGCAAAACAATTACTAGGCAGATTTAGTGCACTTTCACTCTGTGGAAGGACGGCACTCTGCTGGTAGTCTTTTTAAGAATATGGAATTCATGTACCTTTAATTGCTGACATTCCTAGATGCTGATGAGGTCAGGGAAAGAGGGTTAATAATTTTCTTTTCTTTCATTTTTTGTTTCTGATCAGTATCAGAGGTACTCAAAAATCACGTGTATATATCCAACTATTTTTATGAAGTTAAAAGAATGCAACTCCCTTTATTATGTTCTTACTCTAGTTTTTGGAGATCAGAAGCTGACAAATACTTGACAGTTATTTGTGTAGTCTCTTGACACTGGACTGTATTATTTAAGGGGTTAGTAAAGTAAAAGCGAAAAAACAGCAGAAAAAGCCCAAGCCCCTTCGTTCTCTCTGACTCCTAATAGATGGTATTCAGCTGTTTGGTGATGTACTTCTTTATGGATGAAAATGAGACCTGTACCTCCAGCTTCATAATTCTCATACACCTCTTGAGTGTTAACACGTACTAACAGAAAATCTTTGTCAATAAATTTGATAATGCAAAAGTCTGTGTTACTGCTTTTTAAGATATTGAGAGACAGAATGTTATCTCTCATCCATGGCTCATTTCAAATATAACTTAAAAAATATGCTCTGAAGTCCAGTGAGATGGGAAAATGCTAATGTGACTTGAACCAGAGCTGAAGATGTCCCAGTGAAACTGTTATATCACCAAAGTGATTGGCAAAATGCCAGTGGACATCAGAAGAGCCAGTGTTGCACACAGAATGTATAAATCACACCTAGAAGCAGTAAATAATAAATTTGGCATGGGAGTTGCTTTAAAGAGATGATTTGATGTCCAAAATTTGCATTTGTTGTTTTTGTCAGCTTCCTTTTTTGCTCATTAATTTTAATTTTGACCTGTCTTCTAGGTAATTTCTCAAGAATTTGTACATGTTTGTCTTTGGTGTGTGTTTGTCCGTTGACAGTATTTGAGTAGTGACTGAGGACCCACTGAGTATTAAAAAGAAAAAGTATTTAAGTAAAAATACATGATGACTAAGCTCTTATGTGTCTGTGGGGATTTTTACAGTGTTGTATGTAAGTCTAAGAGCGCATTATTCTCTTCAGAGAAGAAGCAACAGTAGTGGTCATCTGCATCTGGTATTCATTACCAAGGGCAATAGATCTGTGGTTTTTTCACATTTGATATTACAGTGACTCTTCCTTCAGTCTTCTCTTTCTGCCAGGTGTGCTTATAGGCATTAGATTTAGACATAAGCAAAAACTGTGAAGTGAAATTGCCATTGTTTTGATACTGCATTTGATAGAACTTCCAGCATTTATTGGAAATTACAGCTCATTGCAGGACTATGTCACCAGAGACGAACATCATTATCCTTCTGTGAGAAAAAGCAGATGTTACTTTATTTTCATTTTTTAGTGGAAAAAAAGAGGTTGTTAATATGTTCAAGTTCACTAGGAAACAACCCTCTTTCAGTTTATCTTAACAGGCTTCAAATTTTGATTGGAGATGATTCCTAGCATACGTTATACTAGGGAATAAAGGCTTTCAGTTTTCAAAAGTCTTCTCTTGGATACAGGTACATCACTGGACTTCATCTTCTGTGTCCAGTCTCTGTAGGTTGTCAGCTTCTGAGATGAGGCTGCTGATAAAACATGGCAAATCTATTTTATTTCAAGAAAGGCTTCCCTCCATAATTAGCAAAAGTAATGTTGCCAGCCTATAATGCATTTTTACATGAAGTCACCTCCACTACAAACCTTACCTGAGGAGTGGAATGTGTTGCTTTTTCAGTACTCATTTTGACTTCGAAATAATGCCTTGAAATAGTAATGAAACCAAGCTGTTAACCCTAACAAAATGCAGATTTTTGCCAGATAATTTCATTAACTTCTGTTTTTATTTCTCTCACTTAATGTTATGAGATGAAAACCATTGTCTTTTCTACCCGTGTAACTGCATTGGCCTTTAATTTTCACACATACTCCAGTGAAACATAACTATCTTGGCTTTTGTTTTTCCCCCACTATATTTTAAGGGTACCCATTTATATATGTGTGAATGAAGTTAAGCATTCCTCTTTTTAAAAATTAGCTGGCAATCCACACAAATGGGCTTTGTCTTCCTAGCTCATTAGGAGTTACTGAGAGGAGAGAAGCTATACATCTACATTTTAATCAAGGTGAACGAAATGTGTCAGGTATGTGGTGCAGAGGTGAGCAGTAGGTACTCCTTTAGGATTACTTTTTGTTTTCCCATTCCTTTTGCTGGGAAATCTGCCTAGTGCAGGAGCTTTTCAAAAATTGCAGGTGAAAGCCAAACATATTCCAATCAGATTCAGAACACAGAGATGTCCACAGCAGATCAGATCTCTTCAGCTGTATTTTCTATTATGAAGACTCAAATTGTTTTGAAATTCCTAGCTGTTCTGATAATCAAACCTTAGCAGTTTAAAGTAATTTTATGTTTCTTTCAACAGAAAATATTAGGCTAAAGCACCTTGTAAGCAATGACAGTTCAGACAGTGAAGATGAATCACAGCATCCCAAAGGTAAGGAAATCCTCACGTTTTATTTCAGTTTACGTTTTTCACCAGCTTTTGTGTAGCATGGTCAAGTTCATGGATGTTGGTAATTAGCCATAGCTGGTTTTCCTGAAGCTTACCAATAGTCTCTGTTGTTATTTATACCAATGATAAAACTTAATTGCCTAGCCCAAGGATCTTAAAGGAGCCTGTGTGTCAGCAAAACAGAGAAAAGTTGAAGAAGAGACCTCAGGAGGGCCTTTGGCTTAACTTCACGCCTCTTGCTCAAACTGATGATCAAATGATTCTCTCATAGATCTTCAGTCTTGGCATCAGCCCAACAGAGCTTCACAGAGGCCTGCAATTTCACACACATCCCAAAATTAGCCTTGCGGAGCTAATCTCCAGAATTCTGTTGCCAGCAAGCTACTTAGCTCAGAGGCATGTTCGAGTTGTTATCAGCCCAGCAAAATCCATTGTTTTTAAGGGTTCCTTGATTAACTGTTAGTTTGTGTTTCCAGTGTTCATAGGTGTTTTCTAGAACTTTTACAAATGACATCTGATACAGGAAACTCCTAGTGCTTGGCACGGTGTTTTAAACAGTGCCCAAATCTGGTTTCTCAGAGGAGGCACAACTTTACAAGGGGAACACTGGGCATGGGGAAGAAAAGATCCTGTTGAAAATTATCCTGAGGTACCTAAACCACCTGGGGATTTCTGTGGTTTTAGTCAGGGTCTCTGCCTCATCCTAATAATGCTTTCTGTATTTGATGGTATTTTTGGGGACAACAGTGATTTCTCACCCGAAGAAAGCGATGATATTTTTAACAACTGAAACAAAGATGGGATTGCAGCTTTTTGTAATTTTAGGATCTACAGGAAGAAAAGAAAATCTTGTGCGATGGCACAGTGAATTATGTCATTAGCTCAGTTAAATGATTCCTTCTTCAGTTCCCCCTATGTGTAAAGTAATAGGGAGAGGGTGATACTACATTTTGTGTTTATTTGCGGGTTTTCTGTTAAAGCACTTCAGCCAGCATGAAACACTACATTCCTCTCATAGTTTGTAGACATAGTGGATATCCTACAAATCTGTGATCTGTAAACACTTGGTAATCCCTCACTTCTGTAGAATACTATTGTACAGATGTTGCACCTCTAAACTTTGTGTGTGTGATGCTTGTTTTTCTCTCTACTTATATAAAAATCAGCTCCTTTAAAGCCTGAATTTGAAGACACACATTTCAGTACTGGATTTAAAGGATAGAGCTTCAGCCTGAATCATGGCCTTATACAGAACACCTCAAAAAGTTTTGACAATACGAATGCAAGGTGGCACCAACTCAAGTCATTTATTCTGCAACGTCTAGCTGTAGACATTTAAGCCTAAGTTAATTAGAACTAGACATTGATTGTAGGCTACAGTTTGCTGAAAGGCTATTTTCAGATATTTTAGAATTCCCATGCCATAGCATTTTCTTGTATGCAGATTAACTTTGCCTTCTAAAGGAAAGCTGGGTTTCTAGCAGTCAGCAAAGGATGGAGAAGGGTACACATCCAGATGAACTCGGGTCTACGTAGAGTATGGATCTTGGCGACTCAAGTCTCACCCCTGAGCCCAGGAGAATTTGCATTGTGGGTGCTAGCACAGATAAAGCCATAGTGTCCTTTCCCTTGCCATCCAAACTAATTAAGTCCAGATCAGGTCATCTAACACATACTTAATCTGTTTTCCTAATGGACACGTCCACGCTACTGTACTGCAGATGAAGTTAACAGGATAGTTTCTCTCTATTCCTCTGAAATACTTGCAGCAAAACTCCTTCATTCAGTCTGAAGCTCCTTAAAAGAAGGCTGTGACCCAGTTCCTTTTATTTTAATAGGGCCTTTTTTTTAATAGACCCAGAAATCTTGGTTTTATACTTCATACGTTAACTGTCTCACCATTGGTTATTTTCATTTTCCTCTACAGGCACTGAAAATGCTGAGGCAAATCAAGAATATCAGAACAGCAGCCAAGAAAGCTGGGTACAGAGGATGCTGATGGCTTTGGTGGGTGATAGTGCCCTTTTCAACACGAGGGAAGGGCGTGCTGGGAAAGTGCACAACTTCATGCTGGGATTGAACCTCAACAGCTGCTACCCACTCTCTCCTCTGGCAGACCTTCTCACTCAGGAGTCTGTGGAGGAAGATGAACTAGATGCAGCCGTTGCAGGTTAGTTTGCAGACAGCCTATGTTGCTGGGTATTCATTAGTAAAACCAGAAACAGAGAGTTCTCAGTGTGGTAACATCGAACTATGAGGCTTTCACCAGCACGTACCTGAAGGCAGGAGAACGTAGCGGTAGTCGTGAGTGTTGGTCAACAGCAGAGGTTATGAGGTGACTGGGTTTCACAGAGGGCCTCGCACAGTGACTTCTGCCCGCTGTCTACCTCCCTTATCCCCTGGCAGAGTGTGCAGAACGGTCAGTACCTTTGGGAGGCAAAGTGGCTCTTTGTTTTGAAAGAATTGCTGGCAGAGGTGATGGGGCTGCTTTTGTGTATGGTGCCCTTCATTAAGGCCACTTTCTTGCTTTCTTGGACTTCTCCGAAGACTGTCCTGTATTGTTCCTTTTCTCTTACTGGTGCTAAGCCTTCTGGTGGAAGTAAAAAGGCTTCCCTGTTCTAAAAAATTTGTGGCTTTTCTGCTGTCTTTGTCTCCCTCTGAAAAACCTGTGGAAGCAACACACTTTACTTGTAGATCCTTGCTCTGCTGACACCATGTTCTTCCCAGCATGACTGATCTGTCAGGTGCATTCGTGTTTCAGGTGTGACTGATGTGTAGGTGCATCCACAGGTCATGTTGGCATAAGTAGAAAACAGGAATGCAGATGGAAAAATTCAAATTTCAGAAAAATGTTAATTTGCAAAAGAAGTTTGGTGTTTTCCCCCACTCCATGAAGGGTATGGTGTCTGGCACATAAGCTGCAGAGAATTAATGAATCATATTCGATTAGTATTAAGAAGATTTGCTATAGACAGTGTTCATTACAGTCTTCTTGGTGAGAGCCAATGAATTTCCTAGTATTCTTCTGGCACTGGTGCTTTTTTTTTTCCTTCCTTGATAGGCAACAGAGCACCGAGTAAAGGATGTGACTTTCCCTATAGAAAAGTTATAGATACTTACTTGGTGGAGCCTCCACATACAGTTTCTGTGATACAAACTGTAATGCTTTTGGATTATTATGGATTATTACTGACATCCATCAAGTGCAGTAACTACAAATCTCTGAAAGTGGGGTTCCTTCCATGTTCTTGTGTAGTGAGACAGCACTGCCAACCATCCCTCCTAATAATAGTAGTCACTTCAGCCCTTATTTTCTGTTCAGAGGACAGAGATTGTCCTAGCTGCTCATCATGCAACAGTAAATACCAGATGGTGTTTAAAAGCTTAAGTAGCAGATGCACTCTAATGTGTATTTGTTAATGTAACAAATCCCTTTCAGTGGTCGTATAGTAATTTCCATCTGTACTCCACTTTCTAAATATTTTTGTCATCCTAGAGGTGTTTACAACTGGATAATCTTAATATTTATAGTTGTTTTAGGAGAGGCAGGGAAGCAGGAAGTAAATGTATGGTTGGAAAAAATGACAGTTGGGTATTTTTGCATAATTAAGATGTGGATAATCTTCAGAATTAACTGCCAACTTCATGGGTTTTAATTTCAATTGAAATAAAATGCTGGTTTGACAGAATGAGCCTGCGCCTCTAAGATAATTACTTTTGAGTGCCTGAAATTTCTTTCGCTAAAATGTTTAGCAAAAGTTTGACATAACTGTGATTTTTGTTTTAGCGTTAGCTGAAGCCCACACTCCTAATCCTGAACTAACAAATCTAACAGCTATGAGTTGCAATATTATGCTGAACAATAGTGAAAAAAACCCTTGAAATTTCTGTAGTTAATATAAAATTTAATCATTCAGTCGTGTGATTAAGTGTATCCAGATTTTAATGCTGTGAATTTTGCTAATATATGTAAGATTCTAGAAGCCCAGAGGAGTAGACAGGAAATTTTGGTGTAAATTTCAAATCTTGTATATTACCAAAGCACTGGATGCATTTAAGCTTTGCATATTTCTTCCTACCACTAGCAGTTTACCTATCAGCTTGAGTGCAGAGAGAGGTCTGAAGTGCTTTAGGACTTACTTCCTCTTTATTAACAGGCACTCTGAAGGAGAAATAGATGAATTGAAAAGGGCATAAATAATACTGTACATCTCCAGTTGTCTCAGACCTGCTGTAGACCCACTGAATTGTACTGCAGAGGATGAACTGTGGCAGACCTAAGCTGATGTTACAGTCATTACTGAGGACTGACTTTAGTGTCTGCAGGACGTACAGCAGAGATCCCAGCTGCTCATCTGAAAGTAAAATGCTCGGCTTCGCTTTGCTACCGATTCTATTTATGCTGAGCAGTTTCTTACTGGATCTCTAATATGCTTTAAAACCTTACCCCCTCCTTGAATGATTTCATTGGGAACTCAGAGTTATTTTGTTTCTGTGCCTTGATATTACAACACACCAAAATCACTTGAGAAAATGCCAAGTGAATAACAATAGGGAAAAAATAACTCATAATCTCTGCTTCCTTATTTAAGTATTTATGGAAACTCTGTTAGAGTAGACGCACGTCAGTGGCAAATGCCCTTTTCATCTCCCATACTTCCATTGAAGCTACCATCTGTGACAAAGTTTGGTCTCTAGAACACGATCTCTTTTTTATTTCCAAACAATTCTTAATATCCATTTGTGTATCTGATTACTGCAAATCAGATAGGTATGCTGTGCTGGTTTCACGCAGAGCTCTACTTGTAAACATCTTGGGCTTCTCCTAGTTTGCTGTTTGATGGACTGAAAGTTTCTCATGATATGGAAGCATCTTTCATAAAAGCAGTCTGCATGGGCTGAAAGTTAATGTCCCAGGCTCTCGGAGCATAAATACTCCATTCTGGCTTCATACTGTTTGACGAATGATGATGGATTGACTTAGCAGGACTGCTAGAGTGTATAGAATGATTGTCCTGGATTCAGGTGTTGTAAAGTATAAAAAACCAAGAAACGTTTCTTATCCAGTGTAGGCTACGGAGTAGGCAACGCTTCTCTTAGCATCAGGGTTGCTTATTGTACATTCAGCCTCTCCCAGGAGCAATCGTAGGGTCACCTACGGTGTCCTGACCCACAGTTCAGTCTGCCCGTTGCATGGTCTCACTGGTGCATTGGGTGCTGATTCTGGTCTCTGGCTCTACATCCTCTGTAAATCAAATCAAATCACATCACAGTCTCAGTCTGTTTTTAAAGTCATGTCCTCAAAATAATACTGGATTATTTTTATTGCTTTTTGAATTCTGACCAAGCATAGACACAAGTTACACTTTGGAACTTTTCTTCTCAGTTCAACAATTGGAAAAACTCCTCACTTGGAGTACTGTGTCCACCTTTGGAGTCCCCAACATAAGAAGGACATGGACCTGTTGGAACGGGTCCAGTGGAGGCCACGAAGATGACCAGAGGGCTGGAGCACCTCTCCTGTGAAGACAGGCTGAGAGTGCTGGGGTTGTTCAGCCTGGAGACTAGAAGGCTCCGGGGAGACCTTACAGCAGCCTTGAGTACTTGAAGGGAGCCTACAGGAAAGCTGGGGAGGGACTCTTTATCAGGGAGTGTAGTGATAGAACGAGGGCTAATGGTTATAAATTGAAAGAAGGTAGATTTAGATTAGATATTAGAAAGAAATTCTTTACTGTGAGGGTGGTGAGACACTGGAACAGGTTGCCCAGAGAAGCTGTGGATGCCCCATCCCTGGAGGTGTTCCAGGGCAGGCTGGATGGGGCTTTTAGCAACCTGGTCTAGTGGAAGGTGTCTCTGCACATGGCAGGGGAGTTGGAACTAGATGATCTTTAGGGTCCCTTCCAACCCAAACCATTCTATGATTCTATCATTCTCTGAAATTAATTATAATGAAAAGAAAAACTATTAAGTTGAATTTTTCCTGTAATCACAGAAGACCACGACTAATAATAACAATCTGCATGGTCATTATAAATTTATTGATGGCATTATGATGTTTTATCACTTAAAATATCATAAAAATATTATGATAAATTTGATGATAGAGTCATAAAGGCTGTAAGGAATAGGAAACACCTTGTTCTTCGGTGCCTTTTTGATAGGAAGTTTGTCTATGCAGTAACACTCCCATCACAAATACTATTATAGGTGGTACAAGTCTGTTTAAAGGATCACTGTTGACTTTCAAATTAAAATTTTGTAAAATAAGGTAATACAAAACTTGAACAAAAATGTTTCTGCAATTTTTAGAAATTCTGTTGAGAACAAGGGTTAAATAATGTTTGAAATGTTTTCTTTAAAAAGGAAGGGGAAAACAAGGCTAGCTTCCTTGCGCTAAAAGTATGTGTAGTAATTATTTTTTTACCAGTGGTTTTTTTTAGGTTATGATGAATTTGATAAACACTAATATATTTCCATTGATTTACGCTAATTCATTGTTATGAAATATATTTGGTTCTAAAATACCTCTATAAACACACTTAGTCCTTTAGCAATAGGCAATGATTTGAAAATGTTTTCTCCCTTAGAAAACAAGGTGATTATTAGGAAACTGGTTCCTTATTACTTAGCAAAGTGCCCTCTAATAAATAATAATAATAATAACAGAAATAAAAAGTCAAAATATCTGTTCTGAGATTTTTTTTGCTGCTCATAACAATACATTTTTTTCATGGATCCTGAAATGATAGGAACTAGTTTTAATTATGTTGATGGATTATCTTCACATTAAAATATCTTTTTTTCTGATTACTTCCATCCCCAATACATAGGTCTAGGAAATTTAATTATACAAGAAATAATTGTATTACTCTATTCAACATTCTTTAAATTACACTGCCCTCTACAGATACGAGTTTTTAGTCAAAAGGCAAAAGCATGCATTTTTAAGATCTAGAGCAAGAAAAAAACGTCAGGAGAAAGGTAAGTATTAGAGGGATCATTTAACAGTATCCAGAGACTTGGATAGGGGCAAAGACACTTATGAAAAATTGCTTGTTTTTTCTTGAGCTGAACCCAGAGAATATTGGATTTAAAGGGGAAACATCATCTTCTTCAGCCCTCAGTTTGGGCATTAGATATAGGAGACTATTTTGTACTGTACCATGATGGTAATAGCAGTAAGTGGCTGATGTAATTCTGCCCAATGCTTTAATTTCAGATATGGATATGGGTTACCATTTCTTTTTGTTCCTGGTATAGTAGTGAGTATGAGGTGATGAGATTTGGTGTAAGTGGAAAGCAAGTGATTTGGTGCCCTAGTTCTACTGAACGGAAACAGAAAAGCATCACACAAGAGCAGAGCCACATTGAGGGTTTTTAGGCAAATTTCAGTTATTTGGGGAAGAGGAGCTGCAAACGGCAGGGTTTTGGGAGGGAACCTGGGGGAAGATGTTTGGACAGGGTTTGTAGGACACTGAGGGGAGGTACATTCGGAATCTGTCTCTCAACATCGCATAAACACGTTCCTTTCTTTATGAATGGTTAGGGCTGAACAGGTGAAGCTGGGAAGGCTGGGGTCAAACCTGGGCGTTTGTCCCCTTCCATTTTGCCTTGCACCACCTCTGCTTCTGCCTTGGGACAGGTTGTTTGTGTACTTGACCTACTGAGGTCTCTTCCAGGCCTGTTTTTTTCCCCCTACATTCTCTAGTTGTTAAGACGAGTTAAGATGACACATGAGTTCACGGTATGCTTAGCTGAGATACTGCAAATTTTTAATTGTGTGGAATCTTTAGTGCTTGGGGAAACACTTGAAAGCCCATTGCAATTTCAGTTTGTAACTGATATGTTCCTGTTTTGATTTGGTTTTGTTTGTTCTGTGCAGATCCTGATGAGTTTGAGAGGATATATGAACCACTGGATGTGAAGAGCAAAAAGATTCATATAGTGGACAGTGGGCTTACGTTTAACCTGCCGTACCCACTTATCTTAAGACCTCAAAGAGGTGTTGATCTCATCATCTCATTTGATTTTTCAGCGAGGCCAAGTGACTCCAGTCCTCCTTTCAAAGTAAGTAAGATAGGCCGTTCCTTTCATTATGGTAATAGATTTGACTCAATTGTATTCTTCCAGTTGGGTTGGCTGCAGATTTCATGGTTCCAGAAGGCCTTAGTGCTATTGTATTGACCACGTTGGAGCAGTTTGTTTCCACGTCAAGGCGCATTATTGCCTCAGTTCCTGTTTACGTGACTCAGATGAAGAAGGCTAATTAATATAATCCATTTAAAGTAGTAGCTCTGTTGTTTTTAAGGAAGTCTTGTCTTCACACTGAATTGCAGAATTTTATTTTATGTCAGTATTCAACAATTTAGTCATTTACCATTGTGCTAGTGCTCTAGCCCTGCACAGCTATTCCCCTCTGTGACGCTGTGATGTAAATGAATAGTTTTCTTTCATCATCTTGGCAAAAAATGTGTCTCAGTCAATCCGGTATTGCTAAATGCATAACATTTTTGAAGTGAGGCTAACTGTTCGTTTACATCTCACTAGGATAATCCCAGTACCGGTTTAAGTGGGATTCTTAAATCCATTCAGGCCAGAGCAAAGCAACAACAACAAAAAAAAAAGGATTAAATGACATGGCTGTTTTCTGTAGCAGGCGTGGAAAGCACAGCTTTCAGTTTGTATGACCTACACATCCAGACAGCTCCAACTGATCAGAGAGGCTTAATGTTGGATCATTTTGGTAGCTGACGCAGAAGAAGCAGCACTTGCGAGGCTACTGCGAGGTACTCAAAAAAGAGGCAATAAATATTTGAAACCCAAGTGGATTTCTTAAAAAGATTTTTAAGGAAATCAAGAGAACAGGCCTGTTTGAGAAACAATTGACATTCTTTGCTGCTTTACAGAGAAATTTCAACTGGAGCAAAAGGAGTATTTTTTAATTCCTCTTGCTATAAAGGGACAAAACCCCCAAACAACATTAGAAAATAACAGCAATAGCAAAATGAACTCTAAATCAGTGTTGTCAAACGCATAGAAGAGCAAGCTTCAGGAGAATAAAGAGGAGTTACTTCTATAATCTCTAATTCTCTTGGGGACTACTTGGAAGAATTGAGCACTGAGAATACTCTTACTAGTGCTGAAATCATTGATTTTTCCTGAATTGACTGAATAACACAGTCTGTTTCTTCCTTTAATTTTCTATTTGTTTAAGAATGTGTCTCCTTTTTTGTCATGACTATTTTCCCCATCAGCTAAATTTACTGACGCAGAACTGTCATCTCCTCTGAAATGTCTTCTTTTTCCACCTTTGTAGATGTTCTGCACGTGGAGTCTGTGCAAAAGGCTGTGTGTAGTTGTCCCTCTTGCTCTTTGCCTACGCACTGAGCCTTCTGTCTCCATCAGCTGCAATTTTTGGTTCCATTTTGGGGAACATAACATGGAGAGATTGATTGGAAGTTAGGTAGTGTCCTGAAGGTCTTTCTGTAAACTCTTCATTTCAAAAAGGCAAAATCCTTTTACGCAAGAAAAACTGGTGGGAAAATTAAATGGTGCTTAAGATTTTCATGAAGCCACCGTTGAAGGGAATGGTTCATTATTTCTGACGCGCAAATATGCATAGAATACAAAAAGTGACGTACCTGCAGCTAATGCCCAGGTGTAGTCCACAGCAGAAGCTGCGTGCTAATGGCCTGAAGGACAGAAACCAGTTTTGTTTACTGGCTGTGCAGTCCCATTGGTTCTGCCTGCATCAGAAAGAGTAAATGCAGGTTCCAGAGTTGGCCTGTTTGTGTGGTAGCACTCTGATATGCACATCGGGGAAATCAGCCAGCTGAAGTCAATGACTCTACTCTTGTTTTATCCTTTTACACCCACTGTCTTTTAATCTCTTGCGTATCCAAAACAGTTGCCCCCAGAAGGGTCCTATTTCATTCAAAACCAAGATTAAAGATGTTGACCTTCCCTCTCCTCCCTCTCACACGCCCTCATTACATGCTCTTGAGTCATTATTTACAAATTATTTTGTTTACTGAGTAATCACAAGTTAAAAAAAGCCTGTTTTCCAGACTCACTTCTTCACTTAGCCTGCTTTCAAATGCCGTTCTGTGCTGTGATGTGACTCTGAACATAACAACGCGTGGAGCGGTGTTTATTAACTCTCATTAGTTTCCATAGCACCAATACTAAGTTTGCAAGTAAAATTACGAATGGTTTTTTCTAGCTGTCAGCTCTGTAAATTCACCCCAAGATTTATGTGACAGACCAGTTCTTTCCTTCCTGTGAATCACCGCAGGTGGTGAATGAGGTGCTCACTTTGCCGTACTGGGTCATCTTTGCACAGACCAACTTGATCAGTAGCGCCGTAAAGAACCACGAGTTCATGAAACTGCTTCTAGTCACCAAACAGACCTCTGTCTCTATACATAACATCTCGCTTTGCAGTGGATTCTCATACACCTGAGTCTTGGTTACCTTTTCAGGAAATTTTACTTGCTGAAAAATGGGCCAAAATGAACAAGCTTCCTTTCCCGAAAATAGACCCAAATGTGTTTGATCGAGAGGGCATGAAGGAGTGCTATGTTTTCAAACCAAAGGATACCTCTTCGGAGAAAGACTGTCCGACTATAATCCATTTTGTTTTGGCCAACATCAACTTCCGGAAGTACAGAGCTCCAGGTGAGCACACAGTGCTAAATCCAGGTGTTCCTTTGAAGCTTTATAACGACATGCTGATTATATACTGGAAATGTTTTGGCTCTGAAGTAACTCTTAAGTCTATGTATAGTAGTTAGGGATTTCAAAAGAGCCATTAAAAAATAAAATGGTAAATCCTCAGAGCTAACATACAGATTGTATTTTTCTATGTGTTGTGTATGCAGGCATTCCAAGAGAAACACAGGAAGAGAAGGATTTTGCAGACTTTGACATTTTTGATGATCCGAATACACCATTCTCTACCTTCAACTTCCAATATTCCAATGAGGCTTTCAAAAGGCTTCATGATCTCATGGAGTTCAACACCCTCAATAACATAGACGTACGTATGCCAGTGTGGAAGGGCCTCTAAGGGTCTAGGTTGTTAAACGGCAAAGTAGGTGATGGGGCTAAAGCTGTAAATCTGCCATACAGAAGGAACAGGGCTTTACTTCAGTCTTTGCCTGATTGTTATGACATACAAAGCGCTTCCTGCACTTAGTTGCGCCCCTTACAATTCTCCAAATTGAGGCTGGATCAAAGCCCAATATCGTCAGCGGGGAAAAACCTGCTTGATTTTACTGAGGGCTGGAGTATACCCTAGGTACGTTCTTCATGAGCTTGTGTGGGGGCATCCACAAGCTGTGGCATGGTCAACTTTGCATCCCTCCAGCATGGGAAGGAAAGAAGAGTCCAGTCGCTGTAGGTAGCACAGTGGCTGGAGTAACCCGAAGAGAATCGGATGAGATACACAGTGAGAATTAAGTGAAGAGAATTTGGTCTTTTCACTTGACTTCTGTTTCTGAAGTACTGAAATACCAGTGTTGTAGGAAATATTCTGTTTCTGAAGTACTGAAGTACCAGTATTGTAGGAAGTATTACCGTATATGATCCTCTGTCAATGGTAAACCACTAAGCAATGTTGCTTCTGAAAGGGCTGGAGGTTCTTTCCAGTGGGGGGAAAAAGTGTAAAAACAGTATTTCTAGGGCTTCGAAGATCGATGTGATACTGTGGCCATTCTCCAAATGGAGGAACTATTGAGTGTAGGCTGTGTGTTTTTCATGATGCTTGAGCCTGTGTGTGTTAGGATCTGTTCCAATTCATATTCTTTTCTAAGTTGGTTCCTGTATTGTTTTTGCCGTTTTACCACCAAAAGAAAAGATGACTGTGTAGGGTGTAGACATTATGCTCAGGATTTTATACTCAGTTCTTTATGTATGATGATTTTCTAACTGGAAGAAAAGGAAATTGGAAGTTTTCTGGAAAGATTGCTGGAAATTTCTTTGTCAACTTGCTCAGTAATAATTATTTTTAATTGATACTAGCTGTACCATGGCACCAGCACCTGTAGAGTGACTTGCCATATTCACAAGTGTAAATGGTCATCCCAGATAAAGAAATGACTTTTTTTCTCAATATAGTAAAGAAATCTTTTTACTTCAGGACAAAGGAAGCAAAAGTGAATATTTAATCTCTCTCAAGATAATAATAATTTTCTATAACATTTATGTATGGATTTTCTCAATGTTTTGATTTACCCCTCAGAATTTCATTGGGACTTGGTTAAAAGGTGTATATTCTTGTGTGACTTCTTTGGTGTTGGTAGTATTCTGTCATGTCTTTATTAACTACATCAGAATCAGTGTTTTATACAATCAAGAAATAGTATTCATACTCAGCAATCATGTTGCTCAATGATGGAGCAGTGTTAAAAGCAGGAACAATTATTAGCATCTGAAGAAGTCTTTTCTACCAGTTAATAAATCATTAAAATGTTAGCTATTTCCCTGAATGACACCTTGTTCACTGTTTTCCAGGTGATCAAGCAAGCCATGATGGAAAGCATTGAGTACAGGAAAAAGAATCCATCTCGCTGCTCCGTGTCTCTTAGCAGCGTTGAGGCAAGGAGATTCTTCAATAAGAACAATCTTAACAACAACCACACGTAAAGGATGCGTTGTAGGTCCCACTCCTTCAAGAAGCTGGTTCTGTCTTTATAACTGGAGTCAAAGAGACATTATCAGAGCATTGCTGCTCCTGAACAGGACTGTGCAAACCTCTTGAAAACGTTTTCTTGTGAATTTTCAAGTTTCAATATAATTTTATACTTCTTTTTTAAAAACTAAAATATTGAAAACATTTCAGTATGCTGGTATCCTTATTATGAAAACTATGGAATTAGTTTATTTTTACTATGGTCATTGGGTTCAGTGTCTCTTTTTTTCCTCATAAAACTGTAAACACTGGTTTCTTGTACAGGGACAACTGTCTGAATTTTAATTGATGTAAACTGGGAATCTCTCAAAAGGTAAGATGGAATTAGAAACACAATAGAATGAAACTTTAGTAACAGAGACAATATGTATACCTGGGCTTGGGCCCAGATTCCACTCTGCTTTGTAGCAACGAGAAGGTGTCTTCTGGCTTTGGTTTGAGAAGTCACTAATTGCTAACTCCTGCTAGGCAGCTGCAGCTCCCTGCTATATTAAGTCGATGCTGCTTACTAGCTCTGGTAGGAGTGATCTCTTAAACTGGATGAGGTTTGCTCACTAATAACTCTGGGCTACGTTGGGCCTTACCAAAACTCCCTCACCAAGCTGCATTTCACTTTTTTTTTTTTTCTTGCATGAGTGGAATCTCTTAAAACAAACAACAAACGGATATCAAAGGAATGGGTTTCATATGACTTGGATATTTTAAGTAGACTCCTCAGCTGGTTATTCATGCTAGTAGAGCTTTTGTAACTGATGCCAAGAAGGATCTGCTCTTAAATCTTTTAATCTCAAATGTTTTCACAAAAATTGAAACCAGCTTTACTACTGTTTAAGAATCACAGAATCACAGAATGATATGGGGTTGGAAGGGACCTCTGGAGATCATCTAGGCCAGCCCCCCCCATGAATGTATGTATCCACTCAGCCAAATACCCAACCTCGTACATTTTCTTTTTCTCTTTTCTTCCACAAAATTACATTGCTTGATTTACTGAGCTAGTAGCACCTGTGCCTTAAATTACTATCAGTTCATGTATTGCTGACCAAAACGTCTAAAGATAAATTAAAAGTGATTTTGCATTTGATCATGATTAAAGGCATCACATTTTTGCAAGGAGATGTTTACTGAGAATAGGTAGAATGTTCCTAGGTAAGAATATGAAGTAATTCATGGGCTATTTTTAAAAATATTTTTAAGTAGGTTTAAAGACTGTGCATAGACATAGATTATTTTAGTGCCATCTCAACAACTGTTGAGATAACTCTGCAAACACATAGAAAAACCCAGTTGCACCTCTGAAAACTTCCAGCCTCCTTTGAAATCATTTAATTGGCAAGTGTGTGACATGGGAAAGAGCAAAAGGAACTGGCGAGGTCACTGATGGCCTTGCGCTGTGTGCAACATCTAGGAGTCAGACATTTTTGGGGGCGCTTGGCTGGTTTGTTCCATTTCTTTAAAGTCCATGGGATTAACTCTCAGCAAATGTGTTTCTCTGCAAGAGCTGCAAGTGGAATCTCGGGCTCCAGATTCCCGTGGCTGCTAACAGGGTCCAGGTCTCACCCTCTGCCTTTCTGCTAGGGCTGTCAGGATCGCAGCGAAGGTCATGGTCACCATGAAGGCCATCACTGTGTGCACAGAGGATTTACAGCATAGCTAGCTTTTGTTTTGACAGTTTTCCGACAAACAATTTTTCTGATAACTGCTCGTTTACCAGAGTTTATTGCTAATTCAGCGGCTCTTCCTTTTATTGTGAATTATTGAGCTGCTTTTAACTGCTAAAATCTGTAAGCCTGTGGGAAGTAATTACAATGCATTTCTTTTAGCAGCCACTGCATCATCCCTCCTTAAATCTCCACGCAAAGTTATGTGATTAGTAATATTTTCTGTATTGATTAATAGGTTTTATTTCGGTTTGAGTTAGTGCATGTTTAAAATCAAGGGAGAAAATAAAAGTAACTTATCTTAGTGCTGCATAATTTAAACATTTTCAATAAATTTTGGAATACAGGAAGAAACTGGTACGGTTATTGTAATATTTTCTTTTTAATTTTTTTCCTTTTGTTAACATAATATTTTTATTTTTTATTTTATAATATGTACCTACTCTGTTTTATGGAAGTGTTTTATCATGCTTTATACAGTTTATATTATCACAGTGTTATTGGACAATAAAAAAATAAAACCTAACTATATTTGGCACCCACTGTTTTCAGACCGTTTGTTTTGCTCATTTATGTGACATTTTTCACTTTCATTGGGCAGGCTCCTCGATGGCGTGTGGGACCTGGTGGGACAGCTCGCAGGCAGGAAACCCCAAGGTTACTTCCAAAGGCAAGGGCATCGTTCCGATGGAAAAGGTGTAAACATTTTTCTGAGGTCCTGCAGGGCGAACGAGGCTGAGAGGCGGCTACGGCAGACAGGTGGGAGAGCAAAGCAGTAGAGGTGTGAGAAGCTTGGGGTCTGAAATGTCTCTTTGGAGGGAGGAACGAGCGTCTCAATACGCGTGGAACTCTCTCCAGCCAACACGGCCGGGACCTTGCAGCGCTGCGGGTGCCGGCGTGGGGTTTCTCATTTCGGAGCAGAGTGTCTCTGCGCCAGGGCAGGACTCCCTCTTGCTCTGCTAAAATCCAATTTGGCGTAAGACCCCTTAGTTCTAACTTTTCCAGACGTTTGAAGCATCTTGGGCTCCCCAGAAGCTCATTGGTAAGTTCGTAACTGTCACTTCACAACAGTCTCCAACAAGAAAACCTCTCTGAATCTGTGCCCATAAGCTTCTAGTGGAAAAATTCCATCTTGGTGTGATCAGAAACTTAGAAATTGAAACCTTATTTCAGTTCAGCTGCAGAGCAGAAGACTATGAGTATAAACGTCTTAGTCACACACTACATTAACAATTACACCAAAGGAGAATAATAATGCAAACATCCCCTCTTCCACTTCTGGCAACTGATGAGAAACCAAGAACATTTTTCCCTTAGCCTAAAATGTTAGCCCTTTGTTTCTCATTTTCCCTTCCTTCAATCCCTGGTTCATTTCTTTTATGCCTGTGATGTTTTTTTCTAACCAAACGCCGATGTATCTAGAGGACAGTAAAAGGTGGGTTCAGAGAAAGAATTGTTTCAGATGTCATAAATTACTTTAGGTGATGCCTGCAGGCTGTGGAAGTGCTATCGTGCCAGCCCAGGGTGAGTGCCAGGAGCTCAGCCTTGGACAGGAGATGTGGGACTCGGTGTCTGTCCCTGTCCCAAACCTGGCCCTGAGACTGCATTTCTTTTCTGTGGGACCTTTGGGCGGTCTCCAGCTGCCAGAGCAGGAATCTGAAATCTCTGCTTGCCTCTTTTTTTTCCCTCAGCCGTGGAAGCAAAGGCTCAGAATGAAATCCTACTGACCCGGAAAGCACGGGAGTGCGAGAGCGGTGACCTCAAGCGTGTTTGCATCAGTGAGAAGAAAATTCGTTTTGGCAGGGAAATGGGGCTGCGACGAACGCCCTTTCTGGCTTGACCCAGCATATTTTGTCTGTGGGATGAAACTGGAGAAGCCGGTGTAAACGGGTGACGGTGTTCTCTTGTAACCCAGCCCAGGTCTCTGCTTTCAGCGCAGCCATAGGCTTCTTTTTGGAGGAGAGCCGTTCGGCGTCCCTGCAGGAGCACGGAGGGACGCGAGCTCGGTAACGCTGAGGAGCGAGTTGTGCAACCGCAGGCGGTTCCACCAGCACATGTTTGCCCCGGTGCTCGCTCAAAGCAAAAACATGTAGATGTTTCCTGAAGCCGTAAATTCACCCATCACTCTTACTGCTTTTGCACTTCACGGAGGGGCTGGACTCGTGTGTCGCCGTGACTCACCCCATTAAGTTACATACACTGGCCCTTCTCATGCTAGGGACGAAGGAAAGACCGTCATAGTTCACAGGCAAGGAATTCCCCATGACAACAAAACCATGAGACTCTTTTGCATGCGAAGAGCAGGCGGTGAGGCAATGAAGTTGGCAGAGCAACTTGTTAACCTTTAGACTAAGCAGAAAAAAACACAATATTCAGTACAATGGGAAGAGGAATTCCTTATGTGACCGTTTCACCTCTTAGTGCCAAGCCATGCAAACTTGGCTAAAGCAGAAATTCAGGACCGGAGCCCAAGCTAAAATATTTCTGTTCTCTTTAGGTTTTGTCAGGAGATGCATGGGAATAGAAGAATAGAAGACCCCAAGCAGCCAGCCATGAGCTCAGGGAGACCTCAGCATGGGAGGGGACACCTGGACTCCAGGGGTGCCACAAATACAGCTGGGGCTGAGAAGTAAGTGGGGGCAAACGGGGCACTGAAAGGGAAACCCCAGCCATGACAGGACCACCAGGCGCTTGTGCAAGGGTTGGGGCAAGAGAGATGTCTGATTCCTGCAGAGGGGACCATGCTGCAGGCACTTTGGGCTTCTCCGTGGCTCCATCTGTGTCTGGAGTCATCAGCCCCCTTCATGAGGTCTTGCCAGACCTTCAAGAAAGGTGTCAGGGAACTTTGATTGACCCAACTTTATGCTCAAAAAATATTTTGCCTTTAATCAGAGCAGTGCTCTTCCGGTGCTTCCTCCTTGAAACCTGTGGCTGAGCTAGAAGCAGGAACCTGAGTATTTGGGATGGTTTTGGTCTTTGTGTTCCCTTCTAATTCTCAGCCAGGGAAAAATAGGTGGCCTGTCCTTATTCAGGTGTGAAACGATAAATTCTGTGATTGCAGAGCAAGCTACGTAGGTAAAGTTATACAATTTCTTTGTTACCATTTTCTGATTTATCTTTGTATCTGCTCCTCACTCAACTTTCCGGATGGGACGAAGGGATGGGGCAAGTGCTTGCTCTGCACAGGAGTTGGAAACTGGCCTCTTCTGTAAGGCAGGTCATTAAGTGCCTAAAATGAGATTAGCGTAGGAGACATGTTCCGCATCCAGCTTGTGCTAAACACACACTATAGATACTTTTTGCCAACATCTTGTTTAGGGCGTGTTCTGGAAAATATGAAACGGGATTAACATGATGACATTAGAAGAAATTGAGGCAAGTTATTTTGCCAGCGTGTTTGGGAACTGGGAATAGTGATACTTTGCAGCTGCGGATTTGATACAAATCCTTCCTTCTGGTCCCGTTTTGCTGCACCCTGGGGATTTGCTACAGGGTGTTTTTCTTTCATGGTCAAGCGCTGTTTATGACACTAACTGATCCGTGCGAGCTGTCAGCAGAAACAGACACAGCCCGAACAGCTGAGACAGTATCTCTGTGCTGGCAGATGTGGATGTGAAAGTCCGTCTGTCTGTCTGTAGCCCCGGAGCTCTTGCTTTCGGCCAGGAGGCTGCAGGCGACGGCTGCGAAGGAGCCACGACCTTGTTTGCCTGCAGATCCCAGGAGAGATTTGGCCCAATGACAGGACTGATAGACAGAGGAGAAAACAGGTCAGCTGATGTCGGTGGAGCTGATGGGAATTAAATAAGCCCAGGAACACGATGCTTAGTTCTGCAGCCTGAAATGTAACATGATATTGGGAAAAATTTTTACACTGAAAGGGTTATTAAGCATTGGAGCAGGCTGCACAGGGAAGTGGTTGAGGCACCATCCCTGGAGGTATTTAAAAGACAGGTAGACGTAGTGCTTAGAGACATGGTTTAGTGATGGTTTTTATCAGCGTTAGGTTGATGGTTGGACTAGATGATCTTAAAGGTCCCTTCCCACGTAGGGAATTCTGTGGTTCTACGATTCTATGTGGATGAGGGTACGTGAAGGCTTCCAGAGAGCTTGTGACAGGTGGTGTCACATGTCTTCATGGGCTAACCACCATAATCTGGTCAACAGGGAACATATGTGTCATCTAAACAACATCCACTGGACATTGTTTTATTTTTTAAACAGAAGTTAACAGGAAAGAGAGAATGCCGAAAAAGGCAAGCTGTAAACCCCGTGGCTCTTTCTGTGCATGTGGCTGGAAGGGTGAGGCCAAAGCTCTTCTCGCAAAACTATATAGTGGTGGCTAAGCTGGAAAAACACGCACAGACAACTACGCACAGAAAAGTTGCTAAGCTGAACCTTGCCTATAGCCCTGAAGAGAATTGGCTATTTTGAATTTGGTTTCCTTTCAAATCAGAATGAGCAGTTGGAGTCCTGCAGCTGAACCACTTCTAAAAAGCTCACTTTGGAAAAGTTTTAACATTACACTCCAATGTAAAATTTCAACATTTATGTTCTACAGCGTGATGAAAGCCAACTTTTCTGCTGTGTTGTGTAATGTAATAAATGTCAGATTGAAAAATTCAACTCCATTGAAACGTCTTTTTATAGTTGCCCGTGATGTTGTAAGATACACTTAGCAAAAATGTGTTGACTTAATGGATGCAACTGAATCACAGTTTTCTGATGGCAAACCATCATCGTGGAAAACAGCTTTTACTAATATTTTCCTAGTTCCTGTGTGGCAGGACACTAAGGAAAGCTCTTGCAAAACAGAAAACTTTGTCTTATGAATCTACAGGTAATACCCAAGTGACGGTCTTTTGCCTTCTAAGTAAACACAGCTTGTTTAGGAAAAGTAAAAATAATCAAAAAATCAGGCCTTCAGCTGCTGGTAGAAGGAGGAAACAGTGCTCAAGTGCCTCCCTAACTCCAGCTTTGGCTGATAGAACAAGGTGCTAAATGTTGTGACGTATTAGGTCAGTAAACAGGGGCTTAATGATTCATGAGATTTCTCCTCAATGCACAAACACGCTCTTTGCAGGACATTAACACTAAGTGCCTCTGAGCAATCTGGTCGCCCCTCAGGTGAGGAAGATGTAACCTTCTGTACCTGAATGAGTCCTTCCCGTGACTACAGAACAGCCCACCAAAGAAACAGTCCATCAAGCTGCAAAAAAGCTAATTAACCTTGGAATAGAAATTATTCCAGCATAGAACTGAAGAGGTTTCATTCTGCCTTTATGGTAGGACGTATTTGACAATATGTCATGAGATTTTTTTCAGCAATCTTATCCCAAAATGTTTTTTACTTCTCAGTGGTATTGTAATAAAAATAGTTGTAAGTCTACTCTTTTTTTTTTTTTTTCATAGTAGAGGCACTATCAGTGCCTCCCTGTGCTGAGCCTCTGAGCTTAATCTGATTCACTCTACTGGCAAATGCTGTCCAAGACTAAGTTTAGTTTGTTAGCTAGTTAGTTAGTTAAAATATGCTTATTTGCCAAGTAACTTGTTAATCCACCCACTTCATAGGGGTTTGTGGCTATAAAAGACCCCTTGCCATCCCGTAACTCATGTTATGAACAAAGACATCTGCATGTAAAAATAAAAAAAAAAGAAAAAAGTCTCTGCTTCTGAAAGTTGGAAAGTTCAAATTTCCAATAGTTTTGTGGCAGTGCCAAATCCACAAAGAGCTGCTAGTCCTTTCTCTTATCTAGCAGGAGTTGCAATGAGTCAGTGCCCGCACAGGAGAGTGGCCTTGGCTGTGCTGTTGATAACCACAGCGTGTGATCCTCAAGGCATCTCCTCTGCTGGGGTCATCAGTGGTCACGTGTCTTGGGTTTCTGCCGTATCCGCATGTTGGGTCACTGAAGGACTGTTGTGTCCTCAGGGATTTCTGCTTATGTTTTACACCAAATAAAGTCCCATGCCACTGTCTTGTTTTACAAATGGATTGATAGTCGTTTAGGGTGAATTTCAGCCATAAGCAAAAAAAAAAAAAAAAAAAAGAAAGAAAAAAAAAAAAAGAAAACATAGGAACATAGGACCTATGCAGCAAATGAGTCAACCACTGTGATCAATCCCTGCTGAGGATTGGGTCATAGAGGTCAGGAATGGAAGGCAAATCCATGGAGAATGGGGTTTCCTTCACAGGCTCACCAATATTTTGCTCTGTGCCTTACTGTTGTTCTTGCCTTTAGGTATTTTCAGCTGCAACAGACCTAACAGATAGGTTGCTACTAGATTATTGTGTATCACTCTGGTCTGAGTAAGTAAGAAAGAAAATGAGACATGAGTTGGACTTAATCTTTACACATAAGAATTTTATATGTACATACATACATACACACGTATGTATAGATGTTCTTTAGCTGCAACAGATCTGATAGAATGTTCAAAATGTTTTGTATTTAATAATCAAGTGGTGGAGGAACTTTGTGGACTTTGGGTTGTGACTTCTGCAGTGCCTCCTGGGTGTGCTCCACTGCAGGTTGCTGCAGCTCCAGCTGCTGCCATTGACATACCAGACTTTCATACAAAAAATCTGTTGATTAGCTGCTTGAAAAAAAAAAAAAAAAGAGGTTGATTCAGATGTAGTGTAGATTATTTGCATGTTCTGACAATATGATGGGAGGTTTGATCTCAAACTTTTTTTTTTTTTACCAGTAGCAAAAATTCCCACTACTATTTCCTAAACTTGCTTGGTCTTCTCTCCCATCTTTATTTTCTTCTGCTTCTGATCTTATTTAGGCTATAAGTGTTGAATATACCACCTACTGGCCTCTGGGAGTTTTTGCATTTTGTAAGCAGTGGGTGAAAAGGCTCTGATTAAACATACACCTTATCAGAATTTCAGCAGAGTCACACAGATGCGGGGATGGGGGAAGAGGAAGAGGGACGGGGGTCAACCAAGCGAAAGAGAATAAATTTCATCATGTCTTCCTCACACATAGCCATATGTATATCTAACAACTGGACCTCCATCAAAAGACTAATGGAAATCTTCCTGCACTTTTTTCCCTCGCTGCTAGCTGGTAACGCTTCCAAAATCCCCGATTCTTCAGCTGCACGTTTTTCCCAGCTGTGTCAAGCATTTTTTTAAGTCTCCAACCCAGAACTAAGCAAACTTTTACTTCCTTCTCAGTTAATATTTACCTGTTCAAATAAGGCTGTGATCATTTCACAGGTTGTCTTGTAATAGTTACCTGTTGTATTTTCTCTTGCTGACTACGAATTGCAAAATCCTGAGACTGGAAGACAACTGAAATACTGTATCAGACTCTAGCTCATATTCATCTAGTTTTCTCCTTAAGCCCAGAAGTCCATTCTTTTCACTGTTTCTCCTTTATAAGTTCTGTTAGATCCTGTGTTTGCAGCAATGCTGAAATTTTGCTATTATTCCTCTAAAACAAAATAATCCAGCCATTCTATGTTACTTGCTTGAGGGTCTGCCCAGCTGACCCTTCCAATAAGTGTTCAACTGCCCTCTGTGTGTTGCTGTCTAAATCAGAATGACAGGAAAGATAAGGTAGACCCAGTAATTCGGGGGAGTGGGAAATATGTCATTCCAGGCACTGTAACTACTTTTCATTTAGGTAGGTGAAGTGTTTAAATTCAAATGTAATTTTTGTGAGTACGTTGAAGAAATTTGTTTATCTGTTCCACTGCTTGGTACTCATGATAAATGGTGTAAATAAATACAGAGCACGCACTATGTTGGATAAGAGTTTAATTTTCTTGTGCTTGAAAAATCTCATAGTGAAGATGGAGAGTACTCTTCTAAAGTAATTTACGCTTAGGAGAAAAATGTAGCAGGCACAAAAAGTGGTAGAGTTTTCCACTGATTGCTTGCTAGTAAGAAGATCAAGCAAATTACAAAGGCAGCTGGAGATGACTTTAGATGCAAGTCAAAAAAACCCATGCTATAAGGAACGGAGCAATATAATAGGCTTTTGCCACATTAATATATGCGCGAAAGACTCCCTTTTTAAGTTAAATAATTCAACCGTGTTGTAAAGCTCCACGGAGAGAATAAATATATTCTCTAGTTTGCAGAATTTTCAGTTAAATCAGCACCTTGCTGGCAAACTAGCTACTTATATCTCTGTTGGTTTTTACTGTTGTCCCATGAAGACTGCCCACGGCGCTAATGGCGCTGGAGCCTGTCGTCATCCTGCTGTTAGGTGGAGAGCGAGCGAAGGGGAAAAAGAAAAAAAAAAACATTGTACACCATACCAGCAGAGAAAAAGCCTAAACCCCAGGATGAAAAGCAACCCATCGACTTTGCAGGAATTATGTGTAAAGGAAAGAAGACCATGTGGCTGTTTACTGCATTGTTGTGTTGCTATTATGCCATCAAAATAGTTTAATTAAAACACTTACAGCACTCCAGATGGAACATGGCTTTGAAGCAGGTGTATACAGCATGAAGCGTACAGCGTGAAACCTCCAGAGCTGCTTTTTCCCTCTTCAAGAGACAGCAGAGGGTCCGTTGGGTTCAGTGCAGAATGAAACCTCTGAGTTTTCTCAAAAGCACGTCTAAATATTGGCAGCCTTCCCCCCTCCATTTTTTTTCTTTATTTTTTTGGCAAGCGACAGCTACGAGGAAGACTGCTATGAATCTAGACATATACTGTTTAATAAAGCTGTTAAAAGATTGCTTCAGCTTCAGCTCCTGTCCCTTGATAAAATCATGGGTGGATTTACAGGATGTTTTCCTTGCTGCTAATTGGGGTTAAGCTTGGTATGTCCTTCATTCATGTTCAGAAAAGCTTTAATACAAGCAGTTATAGAAAAATCAGCTCATAATAGTTATAGCTCTTAGTCAGTGACCGAGTGCTTTGAGGTACTGCATTATCTTATTATTTAGGTCCCTTCCAACCCCAACCATTCTGTGATTCTGTAATCCTGTGAATCTCCAATATTTTGTGCTTAAAATGTGAATATTGGATATTCACTTCTAACTAAAACCTGAGAAATTTCAGCTTAACAAAATTGGAGAAGCGACTGAAAATGCCTGTAGGGATTTTTACTACAGAATTTTGCATTTACTGTGTTCAAATGTTCTTCCGAGGGCTGTATAAAACTGAAATTGGAGCCAGTAGAAGAAGCCAAGGACCTGTCTTGAATAAATCAGTCAGCAAAGATGTGGGAAAGGAGCAAATTGCTTATTTGGGCTATGCAAGGCTGCAGTAACTGGAGATGTAGGTTCTTGGAGGCTAAGGAGTCAGGAAAGCTGCCGAATCGAGGCTGGAAAGGGCTGTTCTTCTTTTGTACAGATTACCGAAAAGCTGACAGGTTCTGATATCTGTTTTTCACCTACCCTGCTAACCCCCATCCCAGCAGCATTCTGCTGAGCACTTCACTCGCCTCAAACCAGTCCCCCAGGCAACATCTACTGGTTTCTGGACGCCACCTCTTGGTCGCTTTGGATGGATCATTGCTTCTGCTGGGCATGTTCTCCACATGGTCCGTTCATTTTAGACAGGGATTTAAAGAAAATAATACTCAAATGTAATGCAAATGAGAACCTTGCTTTATTTAAGATTTGATTAAAAGCAGAGCAGTATTACAACAGTGCTCTACAATGCGCTCTTAAAGTAGGTCATGTCCTGTGAATATTGGCAGCCAAACTTGCTGGGGTTAGTGAAAGCTGGATCATGGCTCTATGATTTCAATGCAGTTTCCCCTGAAATTTGGAATGGAATTTCTATTATTTCCTCTTGAGCTTCTCTATATGATGCTGAGATCCGGGGCATGTGGTCAGGTCTCTTCCATGTGGTATTGAACGTGGGGCTGATGGATGGGCTCTGCCCTGTAGTTCTTGCTCCAGGTGAGGACAGCATGAACATGAGAGGCAGCAGCTCATTTGAAACATCCCTGCAGTGCCACTTGGAAGTTTATTATCATCATACCAAAGAAATGGGAAAAATCTGCATCCCTCAAACCAATTCCAAAACTGCCTCTGTAAACCACGCATTTGTGAGCAGAAACAGAATCTAACATTTTGGATAAGATCAGGTTTATCTAGTTGGGGTGTTTTTTGTTTTGTTTTGTTTTTCTTATTTTCGTCGTTTTTTTTTTTTTTTTTTAATCCCTAAGCTTAGGCCATGCCAGATCTTTTAAAGAAACTCACTATATACCCTACGGGGAGAAAGTAGTCTGATGTGAAAACATCAAAGGATGAGATTCAACATTCTTTTTATTAACTCACAGAACCACAGGTGCAGTTCTTCGTTTCCTTTCTTTTAATTCATCCAAACTCCTACATAACTGATTAAAGTTTCAACAATTGATTATGACAATGCATTTTGGTTCCTTTGCTATTGTTCTCATGAAAGCAGACTTTCCCAGCATGGTATGTGTTGGAGGGTTTTATGTGATGGTCTGCGAGCCCCCGGTGGCATGCGGAGAGAAGACTGAGCAGATGGTGTTGGCTTTCCCTTGGGATCCCGTGTTAACATTTGGATGAACATCTCATTTGTTAGTTCCTTCATGTTGAGGGTGTTATCTGAGGAATTGCAAATGAAGGAGGTCTGCATAACCGCAGGTGGGATGGAAGGTGAGCACTTCAGCTTAAAATGAAGCTTTCTGAGGTATCTAAACCATTGCAGTGGCTGAGCCCTCTAATGTCACCATCCTTTGAGCTTTCTCATCAAACAGGTTCACCTCCCTGCTCTAAAACTAAATGTACTTTACTGACTAATTAAGAGTCTTGTACCTTCGGGCCACTTTTTACCTTTAAAGGGCAGGAATTGCAGCACTATTAGTGGTGCTAATTAGATAAATAACAGTTTTGTAGCCTGTCTCAAGTCCTTGAAGGAGGAGCAGAAATGGAAGGAGTTAACTGCTGCTGCTTTTTACAGCAGGGATTTGTGCTGCAAAGCTCTAGGAATGACTTGCTGACTTATGGTCTGCCTCTGTTTGCAAGTTTTATGGTGCCAACCAGGATTAATTGATTTTGCCATTAAAGGGAGATAAAATGATAAAACTAAAAAGCAGTCTGTAAATTCCAGCAACAAGGGGTGCCAAACTCTGCATTTTATAACGGATGGGACTTTGACATTTTTATGTTCCTCTTTATTTGCAGTTTGGCTCTAGCTGGGGTAGACAACATTAATTGCCAGGAGGCAGAGAGAGAACAGTGCAACTAATAATAATATGAGTTTATAGGACTGTGGGATCATTTGGAAAAGCAAAAGGATAGGCCTTCATATTAGTCTATCTTAATCAGATGTTGAGGAATCACTAAAATAAGCAATAAAATTTTTTAAAGGAAAGAAGGAAGGCCTACAAATAGCTAAAGAGTAGGCTGGAAAGTCCAGGTAGTGAAGGTAAAGCAAAAAGCAACAGGATTAAGCTGCACCAGTGAAAATCTAGTGTAAATGTTCCCCTACCATGCAGTCTTCATTCCTTTCACAGGTATGACTTGAGCATCCATCATGTCTAAGAACAGCCCCAAGTTTTACAACCAGAAGTGGAATTGCTTTCAGCTCCGGAAAACCTATGGTTGTCTTTCACTGCAGGGTACCTACGCCCTGCCAACGGAGAGGTCAAGCACCATGACCTGCATGCCCTGAAGGTGGGCACAAAATTGGAGGGTTTTGTTTGCTGAGGCGCTCAGATGAGCTGTGTTTGTCAGGGCAGTGTTATTCAGGCACAGCAGACCACCGTTTGCATGCTCTGAAGAAGACCCGGTAAGCTGATACTTTCCTCTTCACACAGCTTGCAGTGACAGCATTGCTTTTTGTGGGCTTTTTTCCCCTTTCAGAAGACATTTAGCAGAACTGTGCTCAGTTATGCCCAGAGTCACAAAATCACAGAATGATATAAGGGTTGGAAGGGACCTCCGGAGATCATCTAGTCCAATCCTCCTGACAGAGCAGGTCCACCCAGAGCAGGTTGCACAGCAACGTGTCCAGGTGGGGTTTGAATGTCTCCAGAGAAGGAGACTCCACCACCTCCCTGGGCAGCCTGTTCCAGTGCTCTGCCACCCTCGAAGTAAAGAAGTTCCTCCTCATGTTTGGATGGAACTTCCTATGGCCTTGTCCTGTCACTGGGCACCACTGAAAAAAGACTGGCCCCATCCTCTTGACACCCTCCCTTTAATTATTTATAAGCATTGATCAGATCCCCCCTCAGCCTTCTCTTCTCCAGACTAAAAAGACCCAAGTCCCTCAGCCTCTCCTCAGAAGGGAGATGCTCCAGGCCCCTCATCATCTTTGTAGCCCTCTGCTGTACCCTCTCCAGCAGTTCCCTGTCCTTCTTGAACTGGGGAGCCCAGAACTGGACCCAGTGCTCCAGATGGGGCCTCACCAGGGCAGAGCAGAGGGCAGAATGATCTCCCTCCACCTGCTGGTCACACTCTTCTTGATACACCCCAGGATGCCATTGGCCTTCTTGGCCACAAGGTCAACTTGTTGTCCACCAGGACTCCCAGGTCTTCTTCCACAGAACTGTCCTCCAGCAGGTCAGCTCCTAACCCCTGGTGCAGGGGGTTATTCCTCCCCAGCTGCAGCACCCTACACTTGCCCTTGTTGAATTTCATCAGGTTCCTCTCTGCCCAGCTCTCCAGCCTGTTCCGGTGTCGCTGTAAGGCACCACAGCCTTCTGGTGTGTCAGCCACCCCTCCCAGTTTTGTGTCATCTTAATGATGGTCAGTGCTATCATTAAGAAGGAAAGGAATTGGAAATCGGTTCATCTCTGACTGGTCAATCATTTACTCTCATTACAGCTTGAATTAAGTAGGACAGCAATACCAGTATGACAGCAGCAAAACGCTGGGGAATAAAGTGCCAGGGTTTGATTATATTTTTAATTATTTTTTTCCTAAAATGAAAATGGGATCATTTCTGTCCCCGCCTCTGCGCCCTCCCCAACTAAATAAAGGGCTTTATTTCAAGTGTGTAATAATGACTGTCAGCTCTACAAAATATTCTCTTACTCACTATTTTCTGCTGCCCCAGTTATAATTCAAGGGACAAGCTTTGTTCCATAAAAGTAAAATTGTTGTGAATGGATTATGCTTGGAGCTGAATTTTGAGGCATGACTTGCAGACTAGTTTTCATTGACAGGAAGGAGCTCGCAGGGATCATTACTCACCTTGGGTCATGTAATTTCTTTACTCTTGTAATCTGAGGTAGCTACCAAAGACAGAAGAGAGTTTATGTAACTGCATAACATTCATGATGAACCAGCCTGTTCAGCCAGGTTATCCCACGGGTCACCCCTCAGGATGGCCTTAGACATGTGGCATTGCCCATTTTCCATATGATATCTCAGGGAACTGTATTCTCTTTGTCTGGCTGGTAAAAGTTGGGAGACTCAGAGGGATCTTTCTGTCTGTGCTCCCAGATACTCATAAGGCTTCTAAGACTCCAGTATTTTGTTTCTGAGTATTTGATTTTATCCTCCTGTAGCTCCTATGTGGCTGTCACACCCCACTCTCAGGAAAGAGGGGGAGTAAGTGACTCAGATTCATAAATCCCCAACGACGCGGACTAAGGTGAGATAAATCTCAAGGTCTGTATACAAACATTTATTAGTTTCCCAAAATGATTAATGTAGGTCTTAATAAGTACGTGATAATTGGTTAGGTATATAACAAATTATGGCAAGCAGTGATGTATGCATTGTGTTACTGGGCATGTTACTTATAAAACAACTTATGGCAAGAGGTACTTAAATTTATTACTTAACAACTCTAAGCGTTACTTAACAACTCCAAGAGAAAAAAAAAAAAACAAGGGATAGAGAAAGGAAAAGATAGAGAAAATGACAGAGATAAAGAGATTGTTGGTCCTGGTTCCAGCATCTTTTTCAGGGAATCTTCACAGGCATAATCTTCTTCTTTCTTGGAAAAATCTTCCCAGGAGCGATCTTCTTGGGAAAAATCTTCCCAGGAGTGATCTCTTTCTTTGTTCTCACCTCCCTAGGGGCACTTATTTCCCCTTTTATGTTTGCTGAACTAGCATGGTCCACCCCTCGCCTTACCAAGGACAGTCTCATCTCAGGCTTCTCCCTTCTCTCAGGTGACATGTAGCATAATTCGGGTGGAGAGACAAGTGCCATAGTCATATATGTTTAGCATGCGCTCTATAATCCTCACTAGCATATGCAGGGTCTGCAATTTCATATGCATTTTGTGGATAATGAGGCAAAGGTCACTTTTCGGACATGATAGCCTTGAATAGAGAACTAACAGACTCATCACACAAGTGGCAGAACTATCTTGTCTTTGCAAAATAGTCCTCCCACTGGTTTTTTTTTAGGTGCCTGTGTGTCTTATCAGTCCTTCGAATGTCAGGCTTACATTATTTATTTCCTTGTGAGTGTTTGAAGTATTCCATCAAATCTCCTTGTTTTTTTCATTACCTAGAAAACGAAAGGTTTTCCTTAGTGGTGTTGGGGTAGGGGGTAGGGGAAGAAGAAAAAGACAAGGGAAAGAAAAGAAAAACAGGTAGAAATTGAGTTTGCTAAAAATAAACAACAATGTGTTCTCTATTTCCCCTCTTATTTGGTAGGAGCCTAGAAACAAGCTGAAATAAAATCATTAATTTGAATTGTTTAATCTGGGGATTAAAAAGTTATGTGAATGCAAAAGTTTACTTTTAAATAGAAATTCCAGGTAAATTTAGCAAACACATAATATCCATGTTGAGCAGATGAGAGTCAAGGCACAGGCTGCAGAAATTAGTTAGTGAATATGGGATTTTGAAAGTCTGGGTGTATATCCTGCGCCTAATAGAGACTGAAATTTTACTCCATTCATTTATTCCCATAAGGGGTAAGTCAGAGAAAACTGAAAGTGGCTCAAAAGATGGTTTAACTGATTAGTTCTGATCTTGTGAAGTTGAATTTTGAAGGAATACTGTTACAAGTATCCCAAGAAGTCAGTATGGATGTCTCTGTATGTACAAAACACTCTATGTATTGTGTACAACTCTATGTTGTGTACAAAACACAAAATGCCATGAATTACCCTTTCTAATTTTAAGCTTAGTTTTGGCCATGGGCCAATATTTTACTACAAACAGTAAATGAGAAAAGATAGATTATCGTTGTGATAGGCAATCTGTAGCCAAAGCAAGCAGTAAGTAACAAACTGAATCAGTCTTATGAAATTTTTCTTTTATTGATAATGTCAGCTCATAATGTCTTGTTCAAAATTACATTTTTATTTCTTTGAGGGGAGGGAGTCAGAGGTATCGAGCTAAGAAGGATGCTAATGTGTCACTTTGGGGTCTAGCAAGCCTGCACTGGGATATAGATGCTGTCAGATAAATTCTCATTTGCACATTTATGTTGCTAAATTGGTCTTATAGTAAAAGATAATCTAGTCTCTTCTAGATATCGTATCTGTCTTTAAAGCTAGAGGAGTAAAATGTGACACAATGTTGTCCCTCAGGGCTGTAAAGCATTTCAGCTGAAGAATCCTGAATATTAAGTCAGACAGTCCTAAAACAGAGCATTTGGGAATATTGCTTTCAAGGCTGTATTATTAGTCAGGCCCTGGTTTGCATGAAGTACTCGGGGCTGCCTCCAAGGTGATATAAAGCTTTATTGCTTTCCCAGTGGACGGAGTGCTGGAGAAATCTCCGCAGGAATATATTTACTTGCAATTTGCTTGGTTAGTGTACTGTAGCATGCATTTTTGTATTTTTTTTTTTAATGGAAACTAAAAAGAGCATTCAGACTCTCCCTCGTGTCTCTCACCCCAGGTAGTCTGTAACTTCACGGTTATTGACCTCTTTCTTTTGGTAGCTCAGTCCCCAGAAATGCCCCAGACCCAGTGCATTTGTGCAGTGTCTCCCCGGGTACAGCCGCTCGAGCAGGTGTATTACACCCAGCTGGTAGTTCGCCTGTCTCACGGGACCCTGCTGGCTGATGTAGCTGGTTTCTATTTCTGAATGCCACTTCCAGTTTATTCCCAGTGGTAAAATTTTTGTGGCAAACTTAATGAGGTTTTTTCTTACCTCTGGGAAATTTAAAAAAAAAAAAAAGTAATCACTTATTCAGAGCTAGTCTAATATTCAGGGATGACAGGAAGAAACTAGAGGGAGGGGGCAGACATCCAATGTGTTACAAGCTGGTAGGGGAAACCAGACTGCTGTAGTCTTAACTTTTCCAACAATGAGAAATTACCCAGAAACAACAAACACCACCATCGAATTGACTCCTGGCAAAATCAGCCGACAATTGTAAATGTATTTAAGAGTTAGCATAAGACCACTGTAAGTGGGATCCAGTTTTCATGAGAAACTTCTAGAACCTGGTCATCATGTTAAAACACTTATGGAGTGGTTACCAATCATTCTGGACGCTTCCTTTATCACAGCTAGAAACTTTGAAGAAAGAGCTAGAGCAAAACCTAAAGTGAGCAATATGAATGTTGATGAATAAATTAATCTAAATCTGACGGTCTTATTTAGATTTGGTTCCTCAGATCCTTAAATAAAATTTCAAGTAACTGATAATTACAGCTGGTTAGGAGGTTCAGAAAGTGGTATGGAGTGAGTAGAAAGGAAGTCTTTTATTGCCAGAAGATTAAAGGAAGCTAAATATCAAGATCTGCTGGTAGTAGAGTAATTTAAAAATCCTTGTTTTCCCGTGTAAATAAAAGAAATGTAGCATTTCCTCTAGAGCTTGTGGCTTTCCTCCTAGTTCTTCACCAGGAGGTACCAGCAGGAAGGAAGCTTCCTGCTATGAGCTTTCTAAGAAATGTGGGGGTCCAATCTGTTGTGGAGCCATCTTGACCGTACACCAGTGAAACTGGTATCACTATCTCGTTAGTAAATAGTTACCTGAGCAGTGTGTCTACGTGTGTCTACATGCGCGTGTACCTTTTAATGTATTACTATTTTTACAGCGTGCACCATTCAATGACCCTGCAACAAGGATGAGAGAGGCTGGATGATGAACAGGCTGAGGGTTGTTCAGCCTGGAGAAGAGCAGGCTCCGGGGAGACCTTATAGCAGCCTTCCAATATCTGAAGGGAGCCTACAGGAGAGCTGGAGAGGGACTCTTCATCAAGAAGTGTAGTGACAGGGCAAGGGGTAACGGTTTTAAATTGGAAGAGGGGAAATTTAGATTGGATACTAGAAAGAAATTCTTTACTGCGAGGGTGGTGAGACACTGGACCGGGTCGCCCAGAGAAGCTGTGGCTGCCCCATCCCTGGAGGTGTTCAAGGCCAGGCTGGATGGGGCTTTGAGCAACGTGGTCTGGTGGGAGATGTCCCTGCCCATGGCAGGTGAGGTGGAACTTAATGATCTTTAAGGTCGCTTCCAACTCTAACCATTCCATGATTCTATGATTCTAAGGATGTATGCACAAGTAGCTTGTCCTGATAACTTACTAGCACACACACAAAAAAAGAAGATTAGAGCAGAGGGCCCCAAAAATACAAGCATAAGATGCTACGAGGCCTTGAGAGTGCAGGGCACAGAATGGTAATGATTTCTCAACGTGTGCCATGAGTGGTCATTAGTGGCCCTTGAAGGATGTAACCATGGACACCAGATAAAGCTGTGGGTATGACAACGAGCACAAAGAACAAGTACATGCTAACTCTGCCATGTACATTAAAACCTGATATAGCATGGAATTTATGCACCGATGAGGAGAATGCAAGCAAACTAAGCAAACCATTAGGAAAGTCATAAAAATAACCCCCACACACTCCGGAGTGCAGAGGAAGCAATCCCATTATCAGCGTTATAAACTTCCCAGTGAGGAGCCTGGGACGCTGGTGAGGATGTGACGGCCTTCAGTGAAGGGCGGGTCTAACACCACAGAAAGGGGCGGCTGTGAGGAAGTTTTGTGTTGATGGATTTTAATTATATCATCAGTGCAAAAGAGCTGTTATATTTGAACGCTTTGGACTATAAACGTTCATATAATTGTAACTGGACTAATAGTATTTATTGGGTTAGCCTGACTGGGCCGAGCTCAGGGACCCCCGCCTCAGAGCCTCAGCCGGAATCAGGAAGTCGGCGGCAACCAATCAGAAGCCAGGAGCCGCGCGGAGATTTAAAGGCGGGAAAGAGGAGGCGGTCGGTTGGTCGCTGAGGCGGCGGCAAGGCCTGAGGTGAGCCTGAGGTGAGGGCCGGACGGCGCTGCACAGAGGGGTCTCCGAGCTCAGGGAGCCCCCACTCACAGCCCCAGCGGGTCGATGAGGCGGCCATCGCAGAGGGCAGCGCGTGCCAGGTGAGTGTGAGGGGAGGGCCAAGGGGAGAGCAGGCAGGCCGGGCTGACTGGAAAGAAAACACCCAGAGATGGTCTCCACTCGGCCTGTAGCCACAGCCAAAAGGAATAAAGCGACCCAACCTGACCTGCAGGATGGCTCTGCTTTCTGAAGAAAATAAAAAAACTTTCCGGTAATCTTAAAAAAAGACTAATCAAAATATCCAAACTGAGATGTTTCATATTTGGCTTTCTAAATTGTTAAATTTCCCAATATCCATTTCTGAATTTAGTATCCTGTTTAAAACGAGTATTTTCAGATATTTTGTTACAAGAGTTGGTGTTTTTCCATCTCTTCCCAAGGCAGTTGCTGCTTCCTGGGTAAAGCATTTTGCCAAAGGATGAGACCACCTCTATAAAAAAATACAGTTTCCCTTCCTTTGAGAGTGTTTCCAGATGGATTTGTCTGCACTAGGGTATTGCCTACATAAAAAAATGTACTAGGAGGCTTGAATTTAATCTGCACTTCAGTGCAGAGGCAGGGGGTGTGTGGACTGATTTTAGCATCTCTTCCAAGCTCTCCCTTCCTGCTGCCCATCATCCTCTCCTCACCTGCTGAGGGATTTTTTTCTGGCTTACAGGTAGTTAATTTTCCTCTCCTGCCAGCAGAAATGGCAAAGCATCCCATTTAAATTTTGTAAAGTGGCAGTGAGATTTAACTGGAGCTGTTTAGGTAGGTGTATGCATATATTTTAAAAAAAGGGGAGAAGAGGAAAGGCATACCCTTATTTTCTTTTTAAATCTTTCTGTTCCTAATCCTGAATGCAGAGCCTCAATGTTCTGCTGCAGAAGTTTCCCCCACATCCACTAGATGTTACTATTGCTCTGTAAACGTGCAGTATAGCAGGTATACTAAATTCCTGACCAAACCTCTGTAACAGAGTGTGTGCAGCTCTATGTCATACCCTTCTCCACCAGCTACAACCTCCCCCATGCCCATAATTTACTTTTTGGATTGTTACTGTCACATCTAGAATTTACAAAATTGTCACTTAAGAGTAGAAAGTGACAATTTTCTTCTAAATCTCCTAGTTGCGGAGACCTCGCTTGCCCTTTTTCTAAGCACATTAAATGCATCCAGTACATAGCAACACTTTAAAGAGCAAAACAGCAAAAAGTAAGGTTATTCTTTTTAACTTCTCTGTGAGTTTATGACCACAATCCTGCAAAGAATTTCTAATGAGGTTTACATTCTCAGTTATTAGTATGGGGATTAAAGGAATATGTTGTGAAGCTTGTCATTAATTTTAATTTCGGGTTCTCATGTTTTCATCTTTTGTTGCTGTTTTGTTACACTATCACTTCGGAAAATTTATTTTAAAAAGAATTGTTGAGTCTTTGCATCTCTTCTGTTGTTTGTCCTCCCTCCTTCTCCTCATCTAAGGATACAGCCAAATGAGGAAGGCTAGCATGGGACTATCTGCTTACTTCAATCCTGTCACAGATCATCATGGTTTCCACTGTACTAGCTTCAGCACTTCAGTCATACTGTCATTAATTCAACAGAAAAATGATCCAGAAAAAACCCTGCAAATCTTACTGCTGAAGAAGTGAGATTTGTGCTAGACAAACACTAGGAGGGAGGGGACAGGATCCCTTCCTCCATCTCCTTGGGGGTTTTGTTTTCCACTGGCATTTAAGTACCTCCAGCTGTTAGTTGGGGACAGCAGGGAGCAGCTCCTGGAGAAATGTGGGAAGGAGTGAACCTATTGCTTTCAGCACTGTTCACCTGCTAGATAGACTCAGCCCTAATTAATTGTAAAGCTCCTGAGTTTTATCTCACAAGCTTGACTTTTACCCTATTTCCTTCCACCTGATTTGGAGACCTTCAGTAAAATATGCTAGTGTAGAAAGTAATGAGTAGGCTTTCAGTCAACTGTCACACTGGTGACTTTAGGGAGGGTAAACTATCTATATACAATGCTGAATGGCCCAAAATTGTTTCAGGATGTCTGCAGGTTCAGGAAAGTGATTTTTGCATTGGTTATCCTTAAATCAGGTATCAATGGCTATCTCTGCAACCGAAGCATGAAGCAACAGCGGCAGCTTCTCAGGGACTCAAAGTGCAGAGACACTGGCCTTAGCAGGGCTAAGCTGTTTAAAACACAGACTGCATTCCTGTATCGGGGACTTGCTGGGTGGCCTCAGCCTTCCCTTGCCTCACCTCTCCCATCTTACTTTTTAATCACCTCACCAGTCTTTCCTTCGTTATCAGTGTCTGCAGTGACCAGGGAAAAGGACGTGTGGGCTCAGCTGAGTTTGGCTCAAGTGTTAATTATGCTTTTCCACAACTTATGCTGTGGAAGAGCTGTTTGTGTGCAGTTTTGAATATTCTTTTCAAAGGCTGGAAAAGGCATGTACACCAAACCCTTCATCCAGAGGATGGTGGTTGTTTCAAAGCTGTTAAGTGACTTTGGACAAAATCCACAATATGTCTCCCTCAGTAGCTGTGATGGCTTTACAACATGTGTGATTGTAAAGCTTGTGGTCGCATGTACATCCTTTCAGAGGAAAAATGCAAACTTCTCACAGCAAATCCTAGTGGCTTTAGTTGTTAGTTATCTTAACTATTTTTGCATGCACTGTTTTCAAATACTTACATACAATCTAATTAATCTGAAGTTGTCAATAAATTTTAACTGTAGTAACAGCTCAATATATTGGCTTGGCCAAGCCAAGTGTATCTCTTGAAGAAACTTTAAGGTCTGGTAGCATTAAGAGAGAAGTCATGGGGAGATGTGATTTGGCAGATTGATTCTTGGCTGTGGAGACTGCAATGCAGGTGGACAAGCAGAGCAGCCTGGTAGTGCTTGTCCTGCCCCATCCCAGGCTGTGCTGGCTCTGCCTGAGACTGTCTGTGGCTGGCAGAGAAGGGTCAGAATAGGAACATAATGTTGAAGTCTTTTGAAATAAGATGTCTGTGGGTTCTCTTTCCCATGAAAGCCATCCAAGGGAAAAGAGGTAGGGCTCATGGTCATTCATCCATGGTGCAGAAGACCTTGGTATAGCTTTCTGTTTTGTCTCAAAGGTTTTCAACCCATGCCTCCAAAAAAAGTGCCTTCACCAGTAGGTTGGTTCTCTCTTCTGCCTGGAACTTAATTTCCCTTGGGGGAAACCTTAATATGAATATTAGTTGATGGTCACCACCGTGTTTGTAGTAAATGCATTCAACTTATAAAGTTCTTTTCAAAAAGACATTAAAAAAAATGCACATGCCAGTTCTGCTGAGTTACCAGCCCAAAATAAGCAATATTTACTGAGGTGAAAGAAGTGTGAATATAACTGTACTGGTTAGACCTCTTCCACAATGGCTCTGGCATGAGCTTAGGAGCATGTTACAGCACCTTTCCTTCCTCTATACCACAACTCAGCAAGCATGAACCAAGAATGTGGACAAGTGTTTTTGCTTACATGCTATGTTTAGGCAACACTTCGTGGTGTTCCTTGTCCCAGTTAAAATGAGAAAAGTGTTGAAAATCTTTCAGTTTCTTCCCTTGTAAGATATTAATTCCTGTTTTTGTACCTGGCTGAGAATCCCATTCTCTTCTGAATGCTCCTGGGAAAAAAATCTGTGCAAAACTGCTGGATCTCTTCCCACCACCAGTCATTTACTTCCTTCAGAAGATCATGAAATAAAAGAAAATAAAATCAAGCAATTCAGAGATGCTCTTTTAGATCTGAAACAATTATCTTTTCTCCTCCTAACTGCTTGCCTCATCTGTGTCTGATTGCACAGTGCACATGGTCATCTGCATGCACCAAGACCAGAACACCTGTGGCTGCTGAACTGACCCATACAGTCCCAATTGCCCCCCAAAAACCAAATTGAGCGATTCTGGAAACAGTGCCTTGGGGATGCAGACCCACGAGCCTTTTTCAGATTGTTGTTCTTTTCCTTTTACTGGATATGGCTGTTCCAAATCATCCCAGGTGTCATTTTATACAGGGTGTACATATGATGAGTTTGGTATTTTTAAGTTGTGTACTTTCATGTAGCTTTTTGTTGTTATAATTTTCTTTTGTTTTGGTTTAGTTTGTGTCAGGAATTGGATGGGAATTTCATTGCTACAGATGGTGCCTTGACAGAAAACTTTGGTCTAGGACAAATGGAACTGAAATCTCAAATTATGCCCACAGGCTTAAATGAAGAGAATCCAAATCAGTAATGCAGCAGGTGTTGGCCATTTGTAATTTCTGTTCCATCACTCAGGCAATACCAAGCATCCTGTCGGTCCCAGGACTTGTGCAGCTTTGGCTTTGTTGTATCAATGTCAGCAATACCTTTTATTGTCTCTAAAAGGTAGTATCTCTGCATGTAATTTAACCAGGGTTCAAACTGAATGTCAGTCAAGGCTTTATTAGCTTTTCTTTGTCCATCCTTTTATAACAACTCACTTTCCACCTGAAATGAATATATTGGGCTTTCTCTAATTAAGGATCATCCTTATTTAATAACCTTGACTGCAAACTTAGCAACTCTTGGCTCTGTTATTTAGAAGCTGTGAAATATCTTGATGGTCTTGGCTAGCTTGCTGTTCCCTCCTCATGAATTAAAGGGAAGGTTTGAGAATAATTATATTCCCTTGAATTTGCACAGGAAACATATCTGCATATTGTCAGGGTAAGGTAACCCAAAGCTTCCAGAACATCATCACGTTATTGACTTAGGACTAAACCGGTTCAAGTAATTACATTACTCTTTTGTTTTAATTTTTCTAGATAAAGAAGCTGTGATTGGTCTTATGTTTTTCTAGCGTTGTACCATAGAAAAATGTGTAGTGCTTCCCAAAGCAAGGGCAACATCAGTCTTGGTGCCTCACTGTAGTTTATTTTAGATAGTGATGGTAGCAGATTTGCACACCTCAGGTTAGTTATGCCACATATTTGGCATGGAAGAACAGAATTTTGTACAACACCAGGCAGATAATATTTGCTCATAGTTGATCTCAGTGATGGTAATGGAAAGTTTCTGAACTGTGTATTTTGTTTAGAAGTCCCCCTATGCAGGCAATTCTTCCTAACTCTGGTATAAAATAAAATATTTCATTTAATAAATTAAGAGACAGGTCCATGAGGAAATATTCTGAGCACTTAGTTTAACTTTTAATAAAAGGAGGTGATAGAACATATCTTTTTTTTTAAAAAAAAAACCTTTTTTGAAAATATCTAGGTATAAAAAATTCTGGGATCATTTGAAAATGCCACCACCAGAACTGTTAAAATAAATGAATTTTATCTCCTGGCATAATTTTTTTGATGGCTGAAGTCTTCTTGTAAGTTCCCCTTCCATGTTTTCCCCTGTCCCATTCTTTGCTTCCCCTGTAAGTTTTAAGAAGGCTTTGAGGGAAAGTTTTCCTTCCTCATATCACTAATAAAACCAGGAAAAATGGCAATTAATCTTTGTGAGATCCTGCTGAAAAGATTCCTGTTCAGTTCTGTGTCCTTTCTGTTTTACAGAGGTATTTTAAGAGCTGCCAGGTAGCTATGTAGCAGCTGCCATCGTGATATTTTTTTTGTAGTATGAGTTACTTTATCAAACCACTTATGATACTTAATCAAAAGTTTCTGATAAAGGAAATGAACGGAAACTTCAGTTACAGATACTTAAGTTTTCCATCACTCTTCTGGAGTGCATAGATATTGCTAGGTTGCAGAGCAGAGGAAGCTGAGGTTAACTTGTCTGAAGTGCTTGGGAACCGAAGTGCTCTGGGACAGAGCAGAAACTCCCTCCTCTTGTTTTCAATCTCATTTCCCAGTCAAAACCAAGATCCTCCTACTTAATAACTGAACCTGTGTCCAGTGCAAAAGAGGCATGGACATACTGCAGAGAGCCCAAACAAGGGATTCAAAGATGAAGTGGCTGGAGCATCTCTCCTATGAGGAAAGGCTGGGAGAGCTAGGACTCTTCAGCCTGGAGAAGAGAAAGCTTGGGGGGGATGTCATCAATGTGCACAAATACCTTAAGGGAGGGTGCAAAGAGGATGGAGCCATGAGGATGGATGCTTTTTGGTAGCAAAGGGCACAAAATGAAACACGAGAGGTTCCCTCTGAACATCAGAAAACACTTTTCTACAGTGAAAGTGACTGAGCACTGACAGAGAAGTTGTGGAGTCTCCATCAATACATCTCCTTTAATGTATTCAAAGATCACCTGGTCATGGTCCTGGACAACTGGCTCTAGGTCTCCCCGCTTGAGCGGGGTGGGGGTTTGACCAGGTGATCTCCAGAGGTCCCTGCCAATCTTAACCATTCCATCATTATGTGATTCTGTGATTATCCCTGAAGTTGCGTCTATCCATTCCTTAATTCCCTACTTTTTCTGTCTATGCTCAGCTCTTACTTGTGCTCTCTCGTACTCTCTAATAAGTAACTAGAGGAATGAAAGCTGATGACCCTGGGTTAAAGGCCACATGTTGCTCTGACCTGACTGACATACACATGAGCTGTCTTTAGAAAATAAGCAGCCCCCTGCCCCACAAAACCAACAAGCAGCAACATTTCCTCCCGTATTGAGGCACAATACTGCTTTTAGTTTGCAATGAATTTTGATGCAAAGACTCAAAGATTCAGGACAATGTCCTCATCTACAAAATGTGTGCTGTTGACTTTAAGATGAGATTTCAACCTTTTTGCAAAGATTTACTGGAGGGGGTGTGTGTATATATATAACAGTTGTCTAAGAGGTTTTCATCTGCACTGCTTCATTAGCTGAAATTAGTACAATTTATTTGGTTCTGGGTTATGCTGTGGGGTTGCAGCTGTGAGATCCTTCCTGTTCAGACCCAAATCTGCATCTCGTTGAAATATAATGCTCTAAAATTTACCTCCGCTGTGTTAATGAATTCTGGTTCTCCACAAAACGTGTCCTCCAGCCATGTCCTGGAGCTGCCTCCACCATGACCATGCAGTAGCCAGACTACTCGTGTGTGCAAGGCTAAATATATGAATATGGTGCAGGTCTGGAGTTTAGGTCTCAGCAAAAATTTCAGGTAAAATCAAATGCTTTGCAAACTGCTTTGTTTGTGTCCTTGTTTTATACTGCCTCACAGGCAGTCAATTTGAAAGAGAGAACTATAGCTTTTTAATCATTCTAGAGATTATTCTTTTACCCTCAACCCCCCAAAAATGAAGTTAGGAGTTAGGTTTACTCTTTTCACCATGGTCTCATATTGCATTTTCAGCTTAGAAAAATTCTGTGATATCAAAAGTACAGCCAGAGGGAAATCTAGTTTTCTGTGTACATTTGTTTTTTCATAATTGACATGAAGAATTGAATACATTATTTACATGATACAGTAGCCATTCTTTCATAGAAAAAAAGGGCAAAAAGCTAGATGACAAAGATAAGGTTGATTAAGTAGCTATTGTGTCACGGATGCATTCCTGTGAAATAAAGGGCATTTCTTCCCCTGGCCTTCCAGTTATCACTTGCTACTATGGACAGAATTTCTTCTTTGGACAGTTTTTCTACTTGGAATCTGGGATTTTATTGCAGATATGGAAAAGAACGAATGACAGTCAAACCATGGATGGTGGACAGAAATTTACCAAGGGATGGAAAAGCACATGCAGTGGGGATCAGTGCAATGAAGGATAAGTCATAGTGAATACAAATATTAAAATAAAAGCAAAATATCACTTGAGGTTTCCCAAGGAAGTGAAAGAAGAAAATATTCTGAAACTGGTAAAGGAGACTGTAAGGTCACTGGTGTGTCTGTGTAGACACAGAATTCACTCCCTGATTCTTATTCAGTGACTCTCTGCTATCTATTATTCAGAGGAGACTATGCAAATGGTTTGAATTAGCATTTTAACACATAGCAATGTTGAACTACTTGAAAAAATACACTAAAGCCCACAAATGCAAAAAAAGATTTTTTTTTTTTTTAACCTGTTGTACCTGGTATTTGCAAATTATTTTGCACAAATGGGGAGAGGAGAGAATGTCTAATATTGCAAGTTGTCACAATTGAGCTTTTTTCCTCAAGTTGTGCCTCCAAAGGTATTTGTTTACCAGGAGGATGTTTATCCTTAAATGCTTGATACACAGTTGAAAGATGAATCAAAAGCCTCAGTGGGTTTCTTAGTGGACAGATCCTCACTTCACAGACATGAAAAGAATCCTACAAGGGATGACATGAATTGGTCATTTTTGCCAACAGTCTTTTCTGAGAATATCAAAGCTTCACCTGCAGACAAAAATATCTTCCTATCACTCTAAATTTATATTTCTATAAATTTTGGTAGTCCATACGAATTCCAATCCTATGGAGAATAATGGTCTAGTACCACCAATAGGCAGCAATTTCTCATCTCTTACATCAGTTTAATGGAAAGCCTACCTTAGCTGCCACAGTTGCACCTGGTTTGAGAAAACACAAAAATTCCAGCCTCGTTTTAACTGCACTACATAGACACTGCAGGGTGCATGTAGAGGTGCTGGTTTAAAAGAAAAAAAATCACAATTTATTCCAGTTTTTGGAAGAAGAAGAAATAATATATTGGCAGGTATACAGCATAGGTATATGTATGTTGTTTTAACACATGTACAGCTGGAATGTAACTACAGGAATGTAAAGGAATGGAGCTACATGGGTCTTAGCCATAGTCTTGCAAATCAGGATGAAATTACTTTCCAGTCTGAAAAAAATTGTTTGTATAAATCCATTGCTCTGTGTTAATTAACTCAAAGATGTGAATTTTTGAGCTGGCCTTTATTTGCATAAACAGTAAGGACTTTTCTTGAAAGACCAAGACTTTAGAAGTGCTATCTGGTACTGGACATATTGCTGTCATAAGAAAAAAAACAAGTGCTTTTAAGACACAAAGTAGGGCCCTCCTGAAAAATCCCTAAATGTCTCGGATGACAAAAATTACAATTTCTGAGACAAGGGGTGGGATTGTCAAGCAGACACTGAGAAGATGCTGTTCAAAGTGGTTGCCCTGTCATGGTTTCAACCATGACTCAAGAAAGGACAGAACGGATGAGTTACATCTCTCTGAGTTTAAGTATGTTAACGAGTAGTTTAGATAAATGAGGATAAAACTCCTTTAATCTGCCAGAATGTTATTTGATTTCTTGATGTTTTAAGAAGAATTTCTTCTCTTTTGCTTTAACTGTTAAAACTAAGTTGCCTAGGTAACACAGAAAAGGAAAATTGTTACCGTGCAGCTGTGGTGCGCAGTGCGACTTGGTGATCTGACAAACAAATATGGCCCAAGGAAAAGCAGCCTTTCATAGTGTGGTTAGATTTATTTTGCTGGGTGCTGAAGTCTGCAGAGCTGTAAGGTGAAAAAAGGATGGAGACATCAGCCATCTTCACTGTAGTGTGGCTTTTATGGCACCCTAAATATGAAGGTCTTAACAGCCCCATTTTCCTTTGTATTACAAGTTCTAACCATAAGTTAATCTTCCAGCTTCTTAACAGTTGATTAACCTTCTTTTTTCAGGACACAGAGGAAAATCAATATAAAACTTGATAGCTCAAATTTAGTTTTATTTTTGGAGAAGCTTTCAAAAACCTAATACACAAAGCTATAGGCTGAGGCTGAACACCACCCCATCCTTGCCATGCTTTATTTTTAGAAACTCCTGTTCTGGGCTTTGCTGTTAGTACCTCAGAAGTGATCTAATTGTTGAAGACTATGAACTGCTCTGGCTGCCTCTCAGAGGGATAATCTCTTATGCTGAGAAAATCTTTAGACTTAATTAAGACAGTTTTATCATTCCTATGGACTTCCAGAGTGGCACAAAAAGGCCCTATTAATGCTCAGAAACTCTCGCTATTCTAATCCAGTGATATTAAGCAGATATTATTTCAATGAAAGTAACAAACCTCTCCAAGTGAGACTTGTTTTGCACAGAGCTGTGGATTATTCCTTTTTCTCCACTAGAGATATAACTCCAAAAATTACTGTACAAATAATTATTTTTACACCTGGAAAGTGGTACTAAATTTAAGACCCTGAATGAGCTGTCATTTGGAAAGTATAAATATCCTCTGAGTTTACACCTTATAAGGCTTTTTTATTTTAATAACTGTTTAACAAGAAATGTAAAGATATGCATCTGATCAAAGAAAGTCCCCTGATGTTTTATGCAATGCGTCTTCCTTTGACTAGAACAAAAAATAGATCTGAGAGTACTTTAATCTGTTGAAAGGAGAACTGTACTTACAGTATGCATCAGATCTCAATTGTTTGAAGTAACTTAGGATTTTCTCATCTGACTTGACATTGTTTTACTTCATTGTTCATGTATTTAAGATAAAAGAAAATCATTACTTTTTAAAAGTTAACACAAAGAAAGTAGTCATGATCAACACCAAAGGTTTCCTATTCCTTGTCTGTAGGTTTTCTGGATGCTTTATGTAAGTGGCTTTGTGAATATTTTTTATGTACAGTTATATGTTTATGTTAGATTACTAGTAAAATGCATTATGATACTAAAGAGCTAGAGGAAAATCCTGTATAAACATCCAAAACTCTTTCAGGTCTTCACTTTGGCTTGCAAATTTGGGATTGGATTCTTGTAGAAAGATACTCTGTGAAGATTACTAGTGTTTTCTACTCTTGACTGGAGTTTATACAGCAATCAAGCAAGAAGCTTCCAGTAAAAGGAAGAAAGTGTGAATGTTAGAAGCTCAGCAATGCTTGTCCAGTAGTCAGTGTCTATTTTATTGCTTCTCAGGAAGAGGAATTTGGAGAACTTTGCCTCCCAGTTTACTATATGGACTATCCAATCACTGATGTGCAGTTGTGAGATTTTCTTTGTGTTTTGAATATTTTTACAAGTTCCCAGGAGTCCTGCTTTCTGAAAGATGGATTTAACATGTGGGCCGTTTATTTCCAGTCATTTATCTAATACCTGTCTTATCTCTATTGCTTCTACCTCTCCCAGGGATCTAAAGCCAAACTTGCCATTTCTGTTTCCTTTCAATCTCTTCTAATCAGTTTTCCTGGTGTTAACATGTCACTCAAACAGAAGCTCCTGTGAAGCTTCCCTGGTGGCCCTAGGTGTTTGACCCATGTGACCCAGTCTAAATAAGTGAAGCAATAGCTTCCACTTTGATACCCAGCAGCTCAAGTGCCAATCCAGTCTTACTAGCAGAGAGGTTTTTGAGAGGAGGGTAGTGGAAAGGTCATGGAGGTTGCACTACTGAGGGTTGCAAGAGGATGGGAGAGGAGGCTGAGGCTGGTCTGGCTAAGTTTGCTTGAGTCTTGGCTACGTTCCCATTTACGTCATCCTGCCGTGGACACTAGAGGAGTTATTGTGTGGTGCCTGTAAGATAGAGCTGCTTCTCATGTTGCAAGTTTCTTATGGGTTTGGGTCTTGATAAGAACTAGATATACTGCTAATGGTGTTGGGAATGTCAGATATTGCTTCTTGAGGCTCTCTCCTTTCTCCTCCCTCATTTTGTCCATCACGCCTTCATTTGAAGCAGTTTTTTCTCCCTGAAGAAATATTTCCTGACAAATAGAATAAAGAATCATGGAATCCTTCCTTGAAGCTTGTACCCTCCAGTGAAAAGTTCTGATCTGAAAAGATCTGCAGTGAAGGAAGACATTTTGCCAAAACTCTGATTTTCTTAGCTCTATATTTGCTCCTTGGTCTATAACTTAGTTGCCTTTAATCACAGGCTGTTGCCCTACAGAAGAGTCTGCAGGATCTGTGTCTTCTTGACACAGGGGCACTGCCTCCTGTTTCATGACAGTGGTTTCCTTTGTGGACAATGTCTTGTTTGTTACCGGTCTTTAAACCATCCCAATCTGGTTGTCGCTGCCATCAAAGGGAAAAACCTATTTCTGGGTGCTGTTGTGCCAGCTGGAGTCTATTATCTCGGCCAGCTCCAGCTTTTAAATATTGTTCCTCCTCTACAACTGCCCATGTAAAAACTTTCTGACCTCCCACCATCAAATACTTCTGTAACTTAAACTATTTAAGTAGTTTTGTTCCAGGTCTTTGCTAAATTATACAGATTGGACAGGGAGAACAGAGAAGTATTGGGGGATGAAAGTCTCTTCAGCTGCACAATTATAATAAAAAAGTAATGTACGAAGAGCAGTTAAGTTTCCTTCCCTGTACTTTGTCTAGGGAAGCAACCCCTGGCTGATCCAGTCAGCTTTACTATTTCTGTTTTGATCTGCTTCAGGTATTATTACATAGCGTTTTTAACATGGGAATTCTTCCCAATCAGGAAGTAATTTGAATCACAGACTGAAACATTTAATGGAACAACAATCACTTTTTTATTTATTTTTTATTGCAAGCATATGTTTCTCTCTTGAGTTTTGAAAGATGTTTCTACATCGTCTTCAATCACAAAAAGGAATGAGCCATGACATTTCTTTTTAATGAAAATGCTGATCTACCATTTATCTTCATAGAGCTAAATGAAAAGTTTCAAAGACCGACTTGGTTGAATACATTTATGGTTTAGCCTGTGAAATGTAGTGCTTGTGAGAAGCTTGATATCTTTTTTTTCATGCTTAAGTTGATTTTTAAAAGAAGGGGAGAGCTCAGCCTGCTTAGTATTTAATACTTTCCTGGGTCTTCAATGGCCTGGGATAGATGGTTTTATATGGTGAGAAAACCTGAGTGTTGAGCAGTGAAGCATGTCTGTTAGGGATGTTTAAAATGATCCTTTCCTGCCAAAAGAGAAGCAATGTTCAGGTTTATAGAAAGGGAAGGGATCATCCAAGATGACAACTCCTGTGTGGTTTTTCTGTTTTTTCTTTTTTTTTTAAAGGTATTCCTGTATACAATTCCTGTTCTTTTTTTTTATTTACAGAGAACAAAATAGTAGAGAGACAAAACCTGTTTTCCAGCTCTCCCGCAATGCAAAAGGAAAACCTGGTTATTCTCTCCCTCTTCTTCATAAAGATCATATCCCTAACAACTCATTCTCCCATCTTTCTACCCTGCTGATGTTTCTTGGAAGGATGGTGGGGATCAGAAGGATGGCAAAGTTCATCCTCTGTCCACTCCTCTCAGCTGAATCAGCTCTGGACCCTTTGGGAACTGGGACACTGAATCTCTCAGATGAGTCAGTTTCATGAAAATGTTCATAGTTGGTTTAAAAAAAGAATATTTAAGTGTTTGGCAGTAGCTAATATTCTGCTCCTTGCAATAATGTAGTTGAATACATTAGTGCAGCAGTATTTGCTCAGGGACCAACGTGAAGAGTGCTATTTACTACCTAATGTTAGTTGGCTTAGTTGTTCACAGAGAGTGAGTTTTCAATAAACAAAACATTTACCATGATAATGATACAGCAGTCACATGCTGTGCCAAATGACTGTTAAAAATAATTTATGGTTGACATGGGAAATTTGCCATTTGCGAGTTGCATAACAATACTGCTTTTAACAGCAAGTACCCAAAGTACTTGAGATTGTCTGGATTCTGTTCAAATAAGTGCTTTCATAGCCAATTATCAAATATTAACTGGGAAGGTGAAAAAAAATTGTATATTTTGTATTATTCTGGCTTAAATTTCAGAGCTTCCACACTTAAAAAAATTAATAAGGAAGGACTATAGGTTAAGAAGCCTTACAGAATTTAAAAAAAAAATAAGTCAGCACAACAGGGAGAAAAATCCTTCCTGCAAGCTCACAATCCTTCCCCCCTCTTTATTTCAGCATATTTCCACTTAGAAACTTTTTTGATGTAGTAGCAATTAGTTTAAATTGATTCAGAAATAATTTAAACAACTTGGGGTACTACATTTAAAGCAGGCTTTAGTATCTCTTTTTATTTGTCCAAAATATCTCCTTGAACTTAAACTTTCTCATGTAAATAGGCATGTTATGAGACTTTTTAGACTTTCAAAATTCAAATAATACCTTATTTTTCTAATTTTTCAGTTCTAGTAGTTTTAACTTGCTTTAGATGATTTCAGGTTTTGCCTCTGTGTTATTCACATAATGCTAAATGTTTTCCTCTTTTAGTTATTTCCCCTTCTCTTTTCTTATATTAAATTTTGCTGTAGTGGATTTTATTATTTGTGTATATTGTCAGGGTAGCTTTTCCACTAGATGTGGCTGGAAGCAAACTAGAATGAGATTCAGCCAGACTGGGTCCCTTGATAGCCATTTTATGAACACTGTACTTTCAGTCAATCATGCAAAGCTACAATATGCTGGCTCTTTAGATGGCAAGCAGGAACTTACTAGTTCCTTGAAGATTTTCCCTTGCTGGAAAAATATAAACAGTATAAGCATATGAGCAATGTAGCTCTGCAACCACTTTCCCCCCTCTACTAAATAATGGGAGCAGAAATCTTTTCTACCTGTTTGAAAATTCAAGCTATGGGGTTTTTCATCCAATAAGTCTCCAGTTATGGTATTGTACAATTTCTGGTTAATGTAGCTATTGCCAGCTAGAATGAGACAAGCTATTGTGCTTTCCTGCTTTTTTGCCTGCTTTATGGTTCACTCCTGGCATCACATCCACCAATACAATAATTCACATCGCTTCTTAAGTATCAGAAGACCAGCACCAGAGACAGGCTTGGGAAGACTGGACATTTCCTAGTTGCATCTGGATATAATTGCCACACCTGAAAGGGGTAGGTGACCAGAAAAATCAGTCTACACATATGTAGATGAAATACTAAGGTATGCTCCCCTTTAATGGTAACAAGACAGTACGTATCTATGTAGTAGTACATACGTGGGACAGCATCATCATCCATTTTCCCCCTCTGTTTCTGAAGAAAAAGGGCTTTGAGCAAACTGGGCTGGTGGGGGGTGTCCCTACCCATAGCAGGGGGGTTGGAACTAGATGATCTTTAAGGTCCCTTCCAACCCAAACCATTCTATGATTCTGTGAAAGTGCAGTTTCTTATAATTTTAGATACACAATCTAGAGGTAGCTCCACCTTTGCAGTTTGTATAATTGACTTTTATGCATGTGATTCCCTACTCAAGGTTAATTGGTTTGCAACAGAAGATTCATCTTTTCTTTGAAGGCGTATCCATTCAAGTTGCTATCCATCAGTGTCTCTCTTCTTAAATAACCTGCTTCTCTTTTGACTATCCATTTTGGTATAATTTTCTTCAGATATATGATTGTCTTCCTCCTATTTCCAGATGTGGCTCCATATGGCCTTAAAACATTCTGTTCATGCGTACATTCTTACTCCAGTTTTCTCAACCCTGAATATTCAAATTATCTAAGCAGAGAAAAAAGAATATCTTTTGGTAGAGGTATTTATATTTTATAGATACAGATTATATGTATATTATATTTTATTACACAGATAATACCTTTCTAAGTACTTACTATACTCATCTTAACAGGCATCTGGTTATGGCAATGTTATCAGTAATTATTAGATGCCTTTATTTAAATTCATTTTTTCTTCAGACTATAAAACCCTTTAATAGGCTTCCTGTCTATCCGGTTGCACTCAGTTACAGCAACTGTCTTGCACCTCTGCCTCTAAGAGTACACATAAACCTACCAAAGGTGTAAAGGAGATTTTTGAACTGCATGGCTTTACACATAAGTCACAATTTAGCTAATTATTACCAGTTTTTCTCCAAAGGAAAAGCTTGAAGAAAGTAAGAGTGGATTGTGTTTGGACAGGTTGAGCCAGTCTTATGCAACAGGATGCTTCACTGTAAATATACTCCTACTGCAAACCATTGCAAGACTGCTACACCACTAGACTACAGTCTAACTTGCAATTAGTAATATACAAAGAACAGTTTCATTACAATAATTTAGCATAAGAAGTCTAGATTAACAAGTCTAGTTTTGTGTACTAAGGTGCTAATCCAAAGCAGTACTGCTGCTAGAATCTGACCCTACTCCAGTAATTGTTACTAGCAAATACGTATTTCTAATATGCCCATATTAAATATATACATAGCACTTATTACTCTCTAAGTGTTATTGCTTCTCTTTTATGTTAAATTTTGCATTGGCATTTGCTGCTGTCATGCAGTAAATTGTCTTTCTGCTATAGATTAAAAAAGCTGCAATACTCAATGCCACAAGCGAATCATGATGTATCTACACTCATAGATCAGGGTGGCAATGAATGATGACTGCTTTGCAAAGCAGAATGTCAAATTGATTACATATCACAATACTTGGAATATAAAGCATCATACTAAAAAGACTTAGTACTTTATGTTGTTTTGCCTTGGCAGAATATTTTTTTTACAAGTGAGGTAGAGGATATTCTGAGGAAATGAAGTCTATACCAAAGTATGCCAGATTCTGTCCCCGTCCAATGAGAAATCACCCATGCTTGCAGTTTACTGTTTTTGTTGTGGTCTAAAATGGTACTTCCTTTCACACAAAAAGGGTGGTGGACCCAGTTACATATCTGTGGCGATATGCTGAGATGGATATCCTTTGATCTACATAGAGAGAACTAGCATAACTCTTAAAGGCAAATTAAGGAGGTAAGGACTTCAGTCATCCTAGTGTGCCTTGCAAGTTCAGGTTAGCCTACAAGTGTCTTCACCAAGGTCATTGACTAAGTTCCACAGACCTCAGTGCAGAATGTAACGCCTCACTTTGGGGAAACTAAGACAGGACCAAGAGAGCTCTGCGCCTCTGTGGCAGCAAGATGATTCTACCTTTTCTGAGGTCCTTTGTGCTCTGGAGGCTGTGCTCCATGAATCCTAATTTTTGAAGCTAGGAAAATAAAAGCCAGAATCACTCCAGATGCAGAAAAGCAAAAAAAAAAAAGCCTTTGTTTTTCCTCACTCTCTTTTGGAGTATTCTCAAAATTCCAGCAGTCAAGCTTGTTCAGTCTCCTGAAGTCCTGGATTTGTGCCTTATTTGGCATATATTGCCTCCATGTTGGTCAGTGCATAAGTAGCCATCCTTGCTCTTACATGATCCTGTCCATCATTAGTAGATGTAACATATCTTTATTTTCATGATGTGATGTCTGTTGACAAAAGGATAATGTTAATACAGAAGTGAGTGGTGATTTCTGCCTAAATAAGCAGCAGCATTTTCTTCCCTGTTCTTAACTAATTTCAATAAACACTTTTAAAAATGCAGCATAAAACATAGGGAGGGAAAAATACTTTTAACAAATCATCTTTATTCTGAATTTAGAGCTTATTACACAAGGTAATATATAGTATAAAGTACAAATGAATTAACAAAGTAGTAGCAAAGTTGCTAGAACCAGAGTCGGCCAGTATTCCGTGTTTTGTGAAAATGATATGATGCAAACAAGTATCCACAGCTGATTAATCATTAGTGGACCTGATTTGCATTTGTACACAAAACCACCTTACACAATTCTAGGACAACAAAATAATTACTAAAATTTAGTTTTAGGGCTACAACAATGTAAAGGCACCTCAGTGTATATGTACATTGGGACCGATAGGGTTCTCTTAGTTGTGTTATCAGCCAGACCCTGAGCTTTAATACCCATTGTGGCTCTTCTTCACATTCAAAAGATGTTCCCCAGGGAAATATCAGAGTGTTTTTTGTAGGTATGGTGGGTGGTTGTCCCGCTACCTCTGTCCCAATTCTTGGCCCAATTTAAATCTTCCATTCAGAGGGAGAGCAGTTAACCAACTACATGACCCTTTGCTTTCAAAGCTTTCTGCAGCTCTCACTGAATAGCAGAAATATGAATTTGAATGCATCTTCCACCCTACCCCTTGTCCCCTTACAACTACCCTATTTGTAAGAGATTTTGTAAGAAAAAACTGTCAATATAGGTGAGGATACAATTTAGCCAAAAGATGGTGCTAATGTATCTGTGGAGTTGGTTAGCCAAAACCAAGCGGAGAAAACATAGAATTTGCAATGATGTAAATGTGCTGTGAAGAGGCACATACTTTAAATAATGAATGAGCATTTATATTTACTGTATGACATTTTGAATGTAAACAATTACATTTTTACATATAACATTTAGCTTCTATAAATGGTTTATTAGATATTAGCAACTTAGAGGTATATTTCAGAGTTAAATAGGATAAATGAAAATATACTTGCATGGTAACCTTTAAGTTTTGCACTTATATTACAATTCCTGTGACTGGCCTCTCTCCCCACTTAAAAAAATAAAAATAATCAAAACAGTACAGAAAATGCCAGAAACATGTAGGATAAAGAGACAAATTATACTTTTTGCCTAACCATATTTGCATGTTTACTTCAAGTAATATTAGGTTAGCTTTAGCCTCTAAAATCTTGACGTTTTCTAGAATCATCATCAAATGACAGTGGTTAAATGCTGGGAAATGTATTTTGCTGGTGACAGTGCTGACAGTATGGGTAGGCAGTGATAGAGACAGAAAGCCACTAATAGAAATACAAAGATTTCCCAGTTGTTAATAAAGAAATCCATGAGAATTCTTCCAGCACATAAGCAAAAACCCACCAGGTAATTCAGAGGTGTAGTTATTCCCTTACCCCCTTGCCTGGTATATTTATGCCATGATCTTTGAATATGCAAAAATTGTGAAGTGGGTTTGCATGTGTTGAGTACGGTACCCAAGGGAAAGGGGGGAGGAAGTACTACAAATCATATTATATTTCAGCAAACAATGATTTTCAGTGACGAACCCTATAACCCATGAGTATCTCACTTCATCTATGAGTTTAGATGCAACATGGTTTTTGAAATCCTGTTAAGTTGCAGATTTCCAAAAGACAAAAGTTTCCCCATAATATTAGAGAATATAACAACTGCTTGTTGGCAGAGACTTGCAGACTTTCAAAATTACTTTGGGTTTGAGTTTTTCCTATGTCTTCTAAGAATTCTGCTGTCAGAAACTAGAGAAGATAGTGTTGGTATAACTTATTCACTCTGCCACTTCTTCATCTCCCCTCCTTAAGACAGCTAAGTTATTGCTATTAAACAGTAGATTCTTCAAGCTCATAAAATGCTTCTCTAAGCATACATTTTGCTTTTAAATTTTACCTGAATGCACTAAATTTAAAGCACTTTAAAACATATTCTGGGGGAAATACTCCTCCCCTTTCACACTTTGCACTCACGTTCCTTATTTCTCTGCCCAATTCTTATTTATGATGACCAGGAACTTGTGTAGAGTCTTAGTGCTGATAAAAAAACAGGGAAATATTTTATGGAAAAACAAGTCTTCCGTATTCCTTTATCCACTTAAATTTTGGGGACAGTCCTCTTTCCTGACTGCATGAGCAGTACCCTCCATACCAGCAGACTATTCAGAACTTGTGCTGTGATTTTCCTGTTGATTTTTTCAAGTTAATGGTTTAAACTGTAGGAGGTGACTTTCCAACCTTGTTCTCTAGGTGGGATCGTGTCTGTTGCAATCCTCTGTAGTGGGAAGTCCATGGGTGAAAGCTGTTTGTTCTCCACCTCTGACAATCTGAGGGTGGAAGAGCAAAAGGTGGTAACCTCGCCAGCCAAGTCTGCGCAGCAGGGGCTGGCAGAGGCCGCATATTTAAGGATGTAGAGTTATGTTCCTGTTATTTCAGTCTCTTTCTGAGATGTTGAGTTGTGACATCAGAGCGTTCCTTGCAGTTGGGGTGGAGTTTTAAGCAGTTTTTTGCTTGTGAGGCTGATCTTTAATTTTGATAGTGTGCCTAGTTATTCTAACAGGCAAATGAAAAAATCCAGCTGAGTTTTTCATGTAGTTTTAAATAACATCATTTTGGTTGTTAAATGCTGTCAGCAGCTTCCTGGACATGGTTGCTGCATTCCTTTTATTTGAAAAGAGGGAAAACATAATAACAGTTTCAGCATCTCTTAATCCCTTACTCTCAGCAGGTACATAACCCCAGAATTGGTTATAAACTAAATGGAATAAAAAATTGCAAGACATTTTTGAAAACTTTGGCAGCATAACTCTGTATTTTTTTCTCCATTATTACTTGAACTCAAGGTTTTAACTAACTGTTGCATTTTTGAAAGGGAAGATGAAAGGGCAAGCAAAAACAGTCTTGGAGTTTCTTAACTTTTAAGGATGCGAAGTGGTCAAATAGTATAGATTGAGCTGTTTTGTGTTAGTGGCTCACAACTTTTCCACATTCCTGGTCCACATGAAGAGCAGTTCTATGTATTTAGCAAAACAGTTAATTGTTAAATTTGACCTAAATACATATCATGTGACTATATTTTCCTTCAAATCTGTGTATTAAGCCAAGCTGATAAGGTTCAGGAGATGATAATTTTACTCCTTGGTTTTTTCTTTCAGCAGGTGTGGCCATGATTGTTATTTTTGCTTTGTTTACTTTGCAAACATGTCAATCTTTAAATGTAACATCTGGTGATAAATATAACTAAAAATACTGCTATGGTTTCATATCAGTTTTTTGTCAAATGCACAGAAACTGCCTTCAATGTCTATATCCCTGTCAGTGTTATCAATGGAAGAAAGAACAAATGTTTGCTTTTCCTCATTATCCCCCACAGGAATTGTTATCACACATGGGCAACGAAAAAGATATTAAGCATCAGAAAAGAAAATATGTAGGGATACCCTGAGCTTCAAAACATGTATATTGCAGAGCCTAAAAATACTCAGGAGCATATTTTTCCTGACTGTAAAGGGTAGAAACTTTTCCATCTGACTTCTCATAGACCAAGTCAAATGCTTATAACAGAAAATGAACATAAATTCTTAAACAGTTTGGAAACTGAAAAGATTGATTTTCTTTACCTATATGGCAATTTGTTAGGGTAAAAAAAAACATAAACACACACTACTAGAAATAGTGTTGTATTTTCTTAAATGACATTTCCAGCAACTGCAAAGTGAAAGCAGAATGATGTATAGAATCTAAATAAAAAGGTGTTATTAGACTTTTTGAATGAAATTATGGTTGAATAATACTCATGCAATTCCACTTTAGTCCTATATATTAGTTTGCCTTTAAGCTGATTTAGAAACTACAAGTGGTGACGGTTTGTACCAAGAGACTTTTGTTTTTGTTCAGAAGTAATTGTAACATAGATCTGATTTAGACCCATACCTGTGAGCACACAGAGAGAGCATTTTTGTGTTCTTGACATTTTTATGATCTTTTAAGGTGAGGTGGAGATGTGCATGCTATGAGAAAGGGGGATTAAATAGTAACCAAAAGCTGGTAAAATGACATTCTGACATTTTTATTAGATCCAAATATGTCTATTTCTCCTGAGAATTAGTACATTGTATATAATACCATACTATTCATGGTTCATTGCTGTTCTGTTTTCTGATGTCTTCTAACAAAGAAGGCTGCTATCTGTACCAGGCAACCACAGATACATGGTCTTCATGAACAGAACGAACCAACTGGTTGCAGCTGCAAAAGAGCAGCATTTACATTTCTGATTGTTTTATATTTTAGTTAATCTTTAAAAAAATGCACTTCTCCTGATATAGTACAAGAACTAGAGAATAAGGGAGCAGCAAAGTATGTGACAGCAATGTGAGTCCCAGAAAAGATTGGGGAAGAATGAGGGAGATAGTGGTTTTGGAGCACCGGTGTGAAAGGCAGGGTGCATCTCCAGCCAGTGGAGCACAACACACAAAGCAGGCTGAAAAGAGCTTTTTTTTCTAGCTGCAATCAATTAGGGAATTAAGAAAAACTTAAAAAAAACTTTAAATTGCAGTCCTGTCATTGAAAGTGGGCTAACTTTAATGGAACTCTAGAGCAGATATAAAACCGTTGCCTTTATTGCAAATAATTTCAGATTCTGTCATTTGTGTTAAGGTTAATGGCAGCAACAGATGAAAAGGACATGTGAAAATAGTGTTGCCATAGTTTTCAAATTGTTTTTGCTGGTGGTTGTTTGGCTTCTCCTGCTCTCTTCCTGTCATATATCTCCATATTCTTAAAGAATTATGTGCAGTGAAGAAATTTTATAGGAATTATTGGAATTAAAATATTTCTTCTGCTTAGCAAACAAATATTTTTGGGTTTTGGGTAGGTTTTTCCTCCCCACCCTACCAGTAAGAGCTCACTGGAAAGAATATGCATGAAAGAAGGTATTCATTGATATAATATTCATAAGGCTGAAGAAATATCTGTACTTAAAAATTTAAAATTAAACACGTATATCTAAAACTGTTGTGTCCTTATTTGCAGAAGGGGTGAGGCAGACTGTTGTGACCAACCTTTCAGTGGAGCTGCTGGATTCAAACTGCTGTATCAGACCTGGCATGAGAACACAGTGGCAAAGCCCGAAGGTTCATGACAAGTGTACAGGCAAGTAAGTCGTGTGCATGTCATACCAGTTGGTACACATGCAGGGCCTGATCACAGATCTGGTGCAAGACTTCATATCTGGGAAGATAAAATGGGTTAGCATCAAGTTTGAAAAAAAGCGCTTTTTAATATGCAAAGTTAATTTTCACATCTTGGGTTTTATATGTAAGACACAATTTTCCTGGGAAAAGTTATAACACTTCTGGTGGCCTGTATGTGTCTTATGATGATGGTACAGACCTTTGTCATGTGTTATGTAGTTTACTTTCTACTGGCATATGAAAGCCCAGAGCAAAATTTATGATCAACTTCAAAAAGCATGTGTATAGTTTCTGCTTTACAGGATATGTTCGGTTTAGGTTTGTATTCTGGACACCCTCTACAAATCTTCTTCACCACTTGTGTCCCACCTTAGCTTTCCAGCAGGTGTCAGGGAGGCTAAAGTCCCCTACAAGAACCAGGGTAAAAACTTCTTTAAGTTATTTAAGGAAGGTTTCTTTAGTTTCCTCACCCTCATTGGCTGGTCAAACTGCAGTGTCACCCTCACTGGCCTCTCCTCTGTCTCTGACCCACATATCTCACCCAGCCATCTTCCATCCTTTTAGCAGAGCTGTGACATCCAATCTGCTCCCTCACGTGGAGGCCAGCTGCCCTCCTCATTGTTCCTGACTTTCTTTCCTGATGAGCTTGTACCCATCCCTCACTCCATTCGTGCAGTGTCTTGCTCTGTTACGCCAATGATGCCGTAGCTTGGTGACCACACACTGAGCTGTGGTTCCTCCTGTTGGCTTCCCAGGCTACATTCATCTGTATACACGTATTCAAGGCAGGCAGCCCTTCGCCCTGCTCTCTAATTCCACACCTCTCTTGCTCCTGTTGCTCTGCATTCTTTTGAGATGTGATGACTTCAGTTGAACACCAGTTCTGTAGTGTGATATGCACTATCTGTATCCATGATTCTAAGGGACAGATGGTTTGTAACCTGGTGCAGTTACTAGCTATTGAATTCAGCCAAAATATAAAATGAAGCAACAATTAAGATTTATGAAATAATTGTCTTACAAAAGCCTATTGACAAGGAGAAATAATAACAAAAGAGCTGAAAGAAAAGAAGTGCTTTGTGCTGTGACAACTGAAGATGTAGCTACAGGTAAAATTGTTGTCAGTGGGCTGAAAATCTAAAATTTTAGTGTTCATGCTCCTTTCACCAAGTTCCATGAATGCATTTTTCTGCACGCCTGACCTTTTTTGTAATCAGATGGTGTCAGATAGTTACTTCCATGGAGCTTAATTTGCTAATGCAAACCCCATGTTTGGTGTGCCACTGTTGATAGCAAATGACTGAGTGATGCTTCACTGCCATTCTCAGGCTATCCTATTGACTGAAATACTAAGATGATCCGAGATCCTCTGTTCCTAGAAGAGTCCATGTGTGATTGGGTTACTTTCAATTAAAGAATACTGAAAGCTTTGAATTCTTGCTCCGTACTAGTTATTAACATTGGTATCACACTGTGATAAAACCCCATTTTTAATCTTACAGTACTTAAGGTACATAAAGCATCACTGCTGTTTGAGATTTACTGGCTTCCCACTGCTCATGTTCACTTTGTCAGCAGTACAGAAAAGTCAGCTTTGAGTTTGTAGGTAAAATGGAGAGAACTGGAAGAAGTGATCATTATTCAAAGGTCTTCTGTTGGAGAGGGGAAAATGACAAAGAACAATCTGTCTGTTTGGTTTTGTTTGTTTAGTTAAAAAAAAATCAGCAACAAAATAACACTTGCCCCTCAAATCTCAATAAGATATGGGAATATGTTAACATACAGAAATATTGGTTATAGTTAAGAAATTATTAAGTCTTAGCTCTTTACTAGTTAAGGCTATCTTAGGTTCCTGTGGATAGTATTTGCATCTTAAATGCATATTTTTTCCCAGGAGATATAGAAAGAGAAATAGTGCTTAAGATCAAGAACATTACAGTCTGGAAATGGGAGAACTCAGCTGAAGTAGAGCTTCCTCAACTCGGCAGCCTGGGTAACTTGTGTTTTGGGTTACTCAGCTTGTGCTCAGGCCATTAAAGCTCTTTCTGCTTTTCCATTGCTCCAAAGGCTTTCTATCAACACGTTTTTTTGCTGCAGAAAGCTTTCACTAACCCTTTTTGGGGGTTTTGCAGAGTAGAATGCACGCTCTGAAGCTTCACAGCAAATTAAAATGTGAACTGATCTGCTGGTAGGGGCTCAATTTTACATGTTGGGTGGGGCTTGGGCATTGTGTGACTGCACCGTTTCCACTTCACACTATGATATCTGTGAGCAAAGAGGTTGCTATACTGATGGATAATTAGATATTTCAGCACTAGCCCTTTAATAGTTAGTAATAGCTTTTTATGAAGTTAAGTAATTTCATCACATCCACCTTTCTTTTTTTGACAGCCAGTGTTAGAGCCAGATTCTTTGCTGGTGTAAATAGGCACTAAAAGTGCTTTAATTACTCCAGTTTACCCCAATGGAGGGTGATGTGGCTTTGGCAGCATTTTTAATGCAACTTAATTACATTTATACAGGCAACAATTTTCTCCTCACAGATCACCTGATCTTGTCAAGTGGATTTGTCTTTGACCAGAATCTGCTGCCCAGACTTCCAGATCCTCAAAAGCTATGTGATCATAAGCATAACTTTATATACAGGAGTTGATTTGAGCTTCCTCTGGTGCGCACAGGAAGTATGTTTCCCTCCAGGCCATGCAGAAATAATTGTAGACCAGGGCACTGCAGCCAAAATAAATACACTCTCAAGGCAGGTAGGATTTCAGAGTTTTGGTGCAAGATATGATGACTCAACTAGTGTATGTATGTTTAAAATCATATGTTGTTTTATGCAAATTGCCATCCATTTGTGTTGACATGGATATTCACAAACAAGGTTTGCTTGTCTTTGGAGAAGATGCCACTGGTTGTTTCTGCAGATGAGCTACCACCTCCTTTCTTATTCCTGAATATCGCTGTAGCTGTACTGCCAGTGTGCCACTGTATCTTAAATGCAAGTTATCAGTGAGGAATTCACTCTGATTTGCAGCAGCTTCAGAAAGCACATTTATGTATTCATTTATGAGGCAACACATATCCAGAAAGATTGCTAGTTAGGTAGAAATGTCGTTCATGCCTTTCTGATAAAATTTAGATAAATAAAACTTGGAGAGGAAACTGAAGAAGACTTTCATCAAGAAACTGTTAGAAACTTCCTGTTTGAAAAGTGTGAAATAACATCAGAAACCAAAAGAGAAAAGGTTTTTATGATGACCACAGCATGACTCCAGCTTTTATCTTTACTAAGAGATAATATATTCACAATATCCCGTTATCTTTCCTTAGAGGGAGTTTCAAAGATGCCTGAGCTAACTGTCTGTTAACTCTAATTTCACTGGTATACTGAAATTCTACTGGGGTACTAGTTCTGTTTGGGGCTTTGGAATATCCAGCTTGAGAGTACTGTGAATGCACAGGAGCAATGTATTTGGACATGGTAACAGGAGCTGTGCAGCTCCATCACATAAAACCCTTGAAAAAAATACCAGCTGCCCTGAATCACGTTGAGACAGAGGGAGGAACCTGTCTGCACTTGTGTTGGATATGTTAGTTCATTTGCAAGTCTTGGTATATGAGGAATGAGCTATACAGCTTTTAAGGGACTGTTTAAACCAATTTGCATGAGATGTACAAGGAGTAGGAAAATGGAGCTTCTTTATTCTGTGTGTTGCAGAGGAAGAAGTATGTAGGGAGGGATTGAGTAACATGATAAATATCTGTAGAGATCAGCTTCAAAACTGAAGTCAAGTTTCCTGAGTACAATATTTTGATAAAAAGATAACAGCTTTTGTTCTAATTGAATATATGTCTAGATGCACATCAGTTAGGTATTTGGAGATGCTGTGATGGGGTGCTTTGAAGACTGAAAAGTACCGTATTCATCCATTAACAACACTCTCCTGGCTAGCGTCAGTTCTTACACGATATCAATCATCAATGCCATATGTATACAAAGCCGTTATTCTTTATTACTAGTGTTTTGAATTAGCTGTGAGTACACAGGACCCAGGAGGCGATGCCATCTCATGCTGGTAACTGTGGCCCTAGTGGGCTTAGAGGCTGAGGTCCAGGTGAACGAGCTTGAGAGCTCATCAATGAGAAAAGGCCAAGCTGAAGTGGGTTGTCATCTTTCTTCTCCCATTTTCCTTGCTGATGCCTGACGTTTTTACGCTATTGTCCTCCTCCAAAAATGAGGAGTTGCTGAGGCTGCTTATCTTGTTTTCTCTTGTCTTGCCAGCCATCCTTCCTGTGTATATGGCAGTCTGTAAGTAGTTCCCTGTGCTTTTCTTGTCCTATTTGTCACGATTTTTTGTTGGATGTGCAGCTACACACACCTATCTTTATCCTTTTGGTGGTCACATTGCTGGCATACTTACACATTGTGCCTGGCTGTGTCATCCCAGTGTAACCAAAATACATGTATACCACAGACAGTTACAATAGTTTAGTATACTTATTTCTGGATTCAGGGTAAGCTAATATTAATTATATCTGGACTAATAGTAATTACATTCTCAATGGTAATTGTATAATGTAATCAGCTACAGTTTCCCAGCATTGATTTAGGAAGCACTGTGATAAACATTATTTCTTTCAGAAAGTAAGCAGCTTGTCAACTGGTTGCCTCATACGTGAGCCAGATAATGCTTACTCTATATACAGGCTGGCGAGTTGAATTTAATTGCTTTACATGCATTTAATTGGTATTTTCATGTTTGCAACCATCAGATCAAATTATTATTTGAGTATTTAAATTAGTAAGTAAAACATGCATTAGAGCAGACACACGTATGTGTGTGTTTGGGTTTTCCAAATGGGATATACTCAGTGAGTGAATCCAGAGCCCCTTGACAGCCCAGTCTTGTAAAAGAGTGCCAGACATTATTTGGAACTGTGTGGGATTTCATGTTGTTGTTTTCCTTTTAATGCCACTAGTACATTATGTTGCTATGGCTACTCTATCACAAAAACATATTACCAATGCAGTAGTGTGCTTTAAACACAGTGTATTCCCCTCTTATTTGAAATTCTATTGTATTTTTCTCGGGTGCGGGATATTTTTGGAACAGATTTGCATTAAGGAGAGCTTCAAGACCTCTTGGTGTAACAAATTAAGATTTTAGTGTTTAGCTGTCTATTTTACCCCTTTAATAGATTTTATTAACTCTGTTACTGAGTGGCAGGAGGGAATGAGCATTTGTTTCCTGGCCGTTTCGATTCACACTCTGATATTACCAATACATTAAGCTAGCATACTAAAGTTCAGATTAGCAGAGCTGAGGTGCTAGGTACATATTCTTCCAAGATCAGAGCCAGCTACTGGACTTTAAAAGTTGCTAAGGAAAAAACATAATACCACATGACAGACAAGGCACAAGCTCTAAAGCATTTTTTTTTTTTTTTGGTTCCAATAATATCCTAGACATTTAATGCTCCTGAAATTTTTTAGTGTCTGTGTTGTCAATGGCAGCAAGTGTGGTGTTGGCCAGCAGCAGCAGGTCACCATCTTGGTGTGCTCCTGCCACTAGCGGTCAACACTCCCTAAAGGTTTGCTAATAGATAGAAAGGGGGAGTGAAAAGCGTTGCTTAGCAGGGTGGTCAGTGAGTGAGTCTCTCCTGCACCGTGGTCATGCTGAGAGAGCAACTACCAGAAAGCTGGGTGTTTCTTTCCTGTCTGGTGATAAAACCAAAGTGGCCTTGAGTGCTACAATTTCCTTATAACCTTTGCTTTCTTTTTAATCCCCCAGTGTTGATGACTGGATGTTGTTCCAATCTGATATTAGCAATTCTTTAACAAAAAGAGTGTTTCATGGGAAATTTCTCTCCTGACTTCCTTCTGAAATAAGAGCAGTAATGATAATAAAATTTTTTTTAAAAAAAATTTCTGTTATGTTTCATTTACTGTTACTTTACCAAACCAACTTTTTAATCAGTGCTCAGGGCAAAAGTAATAATTCCAGTAAATCATATAACATTTTCTTTGTTATGAGAGTGTTACAGGAGAGGCTGCTATTGCTGACACTGTGAGTCCTAAGTGGGGTTCACAGCATACGCCTAAGCTGCAAAACATCCCTGCAGTGGATTCAAAGGATGAAAGTGGGATCTCCTCTCCTGTCTTGCCAGACATCAGGTTAACAAAATGACTGTACTAAAGATCACCCTCAAAGGTAGCTTGCTCTCCTTCTCCATTCCCAACAGGGAGAAGGTTAATGAGCTCCTGTGCTAACCCCAGAAATACAAAAACTGCCAAAGTGATCCCAAAGCTGTGGGAAAGGGTTGGTGGGGCTGCAGATCAGAGCCAGACATCCTTAGCAAAGTAAACGCTCTCGGAACACTTGAGGGAGGAAGGGTTTAGGGTAGAGATGGACAAGCTGACTTTAAAAGGCAGGACTTCCTTCTTGGCTCCCTGAAGTCTAGTCAAGCCCCAAGTACAGAAGACTTGGTCTGCTAGGTTTATGGATCCTGTCGGCAGCAAGTGCTTCTTTTAAATTCCTTATTTCACCTCTGGCTCCAGACAGGGGTATTTGGGGCTCATTTATTTATCTCTTTTAGTAGTTTGTGTTAACTTGGTCTTGGCTCTGACTGTGGTGCTGCTGACTCAGTGCAGCCTCTTGTTTTCTTCTCGTGTACCTGCTTCAGAGAAACTGAAGCGCCTGGAGAGAGTTTTAAACCCATTTATTGCAGAGTGCTGAGATCCTCAGTTTTCTTTTAAAAGGAGTGAAAGCTGCCATTGTGTTAAAAGCAAGAGGAATGTGAAGCTCTGTTTCAGTGAATTATTCTTGTCACTTAGTGTCTGTCTTCTGAATTTATATTTCTGTGAAGCTTATTAAAACATGTCTGAAAAAAAGAGAGAAGAGAAAGTAGCACATCTCAAGTAGCAAATGCTGTTGTTTATACTTCTTCTACACCAGGCAAGACAGTAGGTGAATTTGAGGTCCTCACATCAGGGAGTCTTTAGATAATATTTCATATCATAGCGTACCTGTGAGGGGACATGCTGTGTAGCCTCGTTTTCTAACTTGTATCTAATCTTGAAAAAAAGGAAAGGAAGTGCATAATCTCTATCTACAAATTAGGACACAGCCAAATAACCTTGATCTGGAGAAGGAAAGAATGGCCTCGTATTTGTGATGTGGGAGAAATGGATTGCATTCCTGCCCGTCACAAATGTCGTGCGACCTTTTATGAAACAGCAAATTTCCCCTTGTCTTTTATCTTTCCCTGTTTTATAACAGCTCTAAAGCACTCACAAAATTTTTTGCTAGTTTAGCTCTGTTTGAAGTTTTTGTGGTTTTCCAAAGCAGGTTGGATTGTGAGGCATTCCCCTTCTTACTCTTCACACTCAACCATCACATCCCTAAGCCTCAGTGTACTCCATAGGGCAAGGTGTTCCCCTTGGTGGGGTGGTGTGGGTGCAGTCATCTGAGTGTGCTCCACATCACAAAGACAGAATCCTGCAAACACCCGAAAAATTATGTGCTTTTAAAAAAAAAAAACTGGGCTATGGAAACCACACATAGAAAAGACACAAAGAAGACATAAACCCCCTGCGACTTGTCTAAAACTGCCTGCTATGTTGGAGTCTGTAATTGTTCCGAGAATCCTTTGTGTAATGGAAAACTCTTCTTTTTACATGCTTGTTTCCTGAAGTAAATGAAGGACTACATATTTTCTTTCTACAGCATGCAGACAGAGCAATCTTTCTGCTTGTTCTTCTCCTGGCTTTGGGAACTGTATATGATCAACCTGATGCAGGTCATTTAATCCTCAGTATGGGACCTTGGGAACTTTCCTGAGAAAATGAATTGTGAGACCTTTTAGCCTTTTATATTCCTTGGAAGAGAGCCTTAAATTCATTTTTAACTGAGAATAGAAAAATGTGCATATACCCTTGTATTGGAAAGAAAGGAAAGAATTATATACTTCAATCCTTGAAAATGGCTACAATACTGTCAGTAACTCCTAGTTTATTTTATTTGTAGATGAAATGTATTCGTAAAGTTTTATTGCATAGTTCACAGTCATTAAAATGTCTTTTGGAGGTGTGACTTTAAAGAAGGAAGCGAGAGGGATGGAGAACAGAAAGGCCTCCTGTCTCAAGGCTCTCTGTGACTCAAAGTCCTATTACGCACGTTAAATCCTAACTCTCTGACGTTTACCTTGCAAAATGTCTCCTTCTTTTTCTTAAATGATTTGATTAACCAAAGAAATAGAGATCTATTTTATATGATGATACCTTGTGAAATTAAGGTTGACAGGTGATAGACCTTTTCTTTAAAAGCACTTCAGAAGGAAAAATAATCAATGGCAAAAGTTATAGGAAAATGTTAGCATAAGAATGAGTGGTTTCAAATAGTCTGCTCATAAATTCAGGCTGGACTTCAGAAGTTTGCTCACAGATAGACGAAATTAGGTTCTGGAATGATTTTCCAATAGTAACAGAAAAAGCAATCAAGCGAGTGGTAAAAGGCAAAATAACTTTTCTGCAGGAAAATATGCTATATTACTTATTCATTGTGTGGGAAGTTCCTCACAGGCCTGTGTTTCTGTCCCAATGGAAATTCCTAAATGTATGGGACTAGGGCTCTGTTGACAGTATGGCACCCTCCAATGACTCTTTTATTAGTAATTTTCAGAATGGAGGGAAATAACCTTCTCCCAAGTGTTTAGGAATCTTGCAAACAGTGGGTAAAGCTGGGTTGAGGTGGCCATAGGTGGCTGTCAGATGCCCACTAAGATGCTTTCTTACTGCCCACTTCTCAACAGATCACGGGGAGAAAATTAGATTTAAAAAATATATATATAAAGGCACTTACCAGTTACCATCAGAGGCAAAACCAGACTTGACTGGGAGAAAAATAACTTGATAGGTCATTTGTTCATTCTTCTGCCATTGCGCCTTGAAGTGTGAAAAAATCCTTTATCTTTGAGCCTTTCTAAATTTCTTCACAGTTGGTGCCATAAGAAGCCTCTTAGAGGTGTAAGCAGCAGCATTTCCATTTTACACATAAAAATAAACCTGGCTAGCTTAGTTAGAACTAATTTTCTAATTAATGACTTCCTGATATATTCTTTTTTCTTAGAACTTGTGTTATTCCTGCTGATAGTAGTATTTTTTGTTGTTTTTAGGCTTGTTTGGCTTACTTTTCCCTAGTGAGTATCTCTTTTGATTTAACTGTAAGTGGTTAGGGAGAACAAAAGAGAGGATATAAATGAAAATGTACAGAAAATATTTGTTAAAAATATAGGTCCTTGCCTTTCTTGCTACAAAAGAGCAAGGCGTAAGTTTTCTCTTCTTTAGCTTCTTTTCTCACAGCCTATTAACATCCCATTACCTTTTTTTTTTAACTTAATATTTATTTCCAAAAATTCAGCAATGTGTTTAATGAGTGAAAACATTCTCCTTTAAAGGTCACACTACTCTTAGATTGACTTGACTGTTGATTGCACTTGAGCTAGTAGCTTTAATTCATGTTAACTCCATTTGTTTTTAATTAAGCAATGTCTTTTAAGCACAGATAGTCTATCACTACTGTCAACAGGTACGTTTTGCTCTTTAATATTGAATTTTATGTTTTAGTTCAACTGAGATGAAGCTTTGAGGGCAATTTACTCAGACTAAAGATTTTTAAACAGGAATGCAAATTGTCTCGCAATTTGCAACAGTCCAATTTAATCTAATAGCTTTTGAAGTGAATTGTAATAGAAACAAGTCACCTAGCCATATACCTAGTTCCATATTAACATAGATTACCTCAATATCAAGGGTGAACCAGGTAGCATTTCTGTTTATTAACACTGACTACGTCCGATAATGATTCTTTCAGAACTGGTGGGCTGCTTCTTCCTTCCTTCCTTCCCATCGGAGAAATCCTTTGCTAACTGTATTCCCAAAATATGGGTTTGGGTTTGGCTAATCAAATACAAATTTTGATATGTGGGTTATAGGGCTTAAAACCCAGAAAACAGACAAAAAGCCAACAAAATCCCCCCATCTTTTGGGTTAAGTTCTGGGACTGCATTTTTTATCAGCTTGCTTAATTTTTCTTGTTTTCTAAAGTGCATCAAAGAAGAGAGCATAGAGAAAGTTGTCTGAGATCAGTCGCATCTGTCTGAATCATCAGCAGAGCAAATTTGGATGATCTTGTGCCATAAGCTGTTAAAGATAAAAGCATTGGTATCTTTTCTATTAAAGAATTCAAGTTTTCTGAGTGTCGTGCTTTGTATGATGTATATTGATGAATTGGAATCATTCCCTTAATAGTGCCCTGAATATGGCATTTCTTTCCTATCCCACATATAATTTGAGTGTTGCTTTTGCAGTAATAAGGTCAATGTTTGTTTCTTGTCTGTCTTAATTGTGTAATGTAGATTACTTACATAGCATACAATTTTTGTGCAAAAAAAAGAAAATGTAATCCCATCTATAAAATTTGCAAGTGAAAGGACAATAAGGGTCTTAGTTTTAAAACATTTCACATAATATTTGGCAGTGTAAGGCATATGAATTCTTAAATATTTCTGAATTAATAGTCATTAGTAAATATTTTACATGCATTTCTAAGATTTTTTTGCTTGTTTTTAATGGCTTCTCTGTCTTCTGACAGCAGAAGTGGAAATTGTGGCAGTTGTGACTGGAATGCTAATAACTGAAATAGGCGTTTTTAGTCAGTGGGATTCATTAGCTGTTTTTGCTTGAGTTGTATAATATCATTAGTATTTTATGTACACTTACACAATTGATTTGGTATGCTTTTAACAACACAGAACAGAATTTCTTAAATATTTGCTTACTATTTCTTGGTAATTAAGCAATATCTCCCTGTGCAGCCAAATCCTTTTCTTCTAAGAAGGAGATTCTGCTCAAAGCGCCTAAATTGTTATTTCATGTATTCAGTCCTTCCTCCTCCTTGCTGTACTTTTTGATAATCAATTCTTAGCTTTTTCTACTGCTTGGAAATAGAAGCTGCCTCTTTTGATTTCCTTTTCATTACTTTTTCCAACAATGGTAATCAAATTGAATTATAGCAAAGCTCTGGCTTTCAGCTAGCAATCGCTACAGAAATTGGGCCCAATTCATTGTATACTGTATACACATATAATTGAAATTTCATTCATTCTTTTCATAAACGTGTTCCCAAAATATCTCTTATCCCTAATTAAGGCAAAGGCTCCACCTGAAACTCAAGCAATAACTAGAATTTCTGCTGGGCTGCAGAAGACTGCAGAAGAACTAGGTGAGAACACCAATAAATACAATAGGCACGTGCATCTTGCTGCTCTTCTTTGTATCTTCACTACTAACAAGAAGCAGACATAGTGAACAATACCTTGGAGGCCGAAATTGTTTTCTCTTTTTGATACGGCCAGTTGCTCGATGCTTTCTTTCTTGCAGGCTCTCTTTTGTAGGATCAATTAATATCCAAGTCCTGCCTGCTTACACAGGAAGCCTCGTTGCCTTTAACTTTGGGAAAAGCAGATAGCGAGTGTTTTCTTCACTTAAAATCCTAGGGCTTTTTTCTCTCCCTCCCCTTTCCCTGTTAGCACTCTGCTCAAGAAGAGGTCTCTTTTACTATCTCCTGCAGCCACATTTCCAGCACTGCTACTGCTGTTTCTGTCTTCTGCATTGTGCCTGCATTTATACACAGCATTGAAAAAGCGCTGGAAGCTACTTCTAGCGTTTTTATTGTACCCCTCTTTTTCTCCTCTGCACACCTCTGCTTCTGGTTGACCTTATTCACATGTAGGTTTTACATTACCAGCCCAGCAGATTTGTGTAGCTGGCGACCCTCGATTCCTTATACAGATAGCAAGTTGAATAAGATGAGATTCTTAGTTTTAGTGAAGCTTTACACAAATTTCACCCCATTAATAGTGCCTGACCCTATTAATAGTGTCTGTGGTGTCTGAAATGGCAGCACGCTTCTCGTGTGTGATCACACAAAAGGAAAAGCAATAAAATCACCGCTCAATCAGGCTTAGCAGGTTACATGCTTCATGCTGCGTTTTCTGTCAAGACATTTTTGCTCCAGTGAACCCAGTTGCATTTCGCTGCCTTTCAAATCTGCTTTGGGGATTTATTTTTTTTTTTTTTTTTCCCCTCTCCGTGTCTGATTTCTTTCCTGCTACCTGCTGGATCTGTGCTGAGAGCCTTCTAAAAAAAGCTGGTTACTTCGGGCAAGCCTGCTTGCAGGAACACCTTTGTTATACTGACAGAGGCTGTTTTTCTCCCTGCTGGAGCTTCTGTGCTTGCAATCTCTGTCCCAAGGGAAGTCATGGTCACATTTTGCTTACATCATGGAGTGTAGTTATGGTTAAATTGAATGTAGTTTTGGAGTCTACTGCAAATACCACTTTACAGGACAAGGGCAGTGCTATTTAAGCCAGTTACCATTTAGCTTCATGTGCATGCAGGTTTTGGTGGTTAAAAGTCCTAAAACGTCCATATTTTTCACCTACCTTCCTGCCCACCTCCTCTCAGAAGAGAAAGCATGATCTGTTACAGGCTTTGTCTTCTCAACATTTTCCACCTGGAGTTGATAGGGCAAAAAGAGTAAATACAAAAAAAGAGCAAATATATAACATTGTGTAAGGAGCTACCTCTAAGGTATCTGAGTATTTCCTATATAAAATAAGATTTCTGGCAGGCTATCTGAAATCCCAGCCTCATCTCATTTCTCTGGATGTACTATCCCCCCTGAACTGCATGGCAACTTTTATGAGGACTTACTCTTAAAATCTGAGGAGCAATAGACTAGTTGGCTATCATTATAGTCTAAATCATAAGGACAGTGCAAGTTCCCAGGAGATGTTATTCTTTCTGACAAACCATGTGCCACATTAAAACAATGACCTCGCACATCAGAAGTGTTTAAATTAAAAGCAGACGTGGTGCATGTTTCAGAGCTGTCACCAGAATGAGCTGAAAGGCATGGGGCTGGGATCTGAGGGAACAAGCCAGCGCTGAAAGCCCCACTGCTTTCATTGGGGTTGGGATTTCACTTCGTGAATATCAGAATATTTTACTCTGCTAGTGCAATGTCCATCTGTGGGAGAAAAAGATGAAACTCAGTGTCGGGCGGTTTCCTGAGGGTGGTAAACAACAAAATTTGTGTTTTGGAGGGGATAGGAAGGTTCCTGCTGATAAAAAAGTCTCTATTTGATTGTAATCTTTTTCACCTGCTCTATTTGATTCTAATCTTTTTCACCTGTTGAACAATTATTGATGATTTTCATTAATAGTGCTTTGTTGTTGTGCTATGTAAAAGAGAATAATCAGTCCTGCATTAAGCTACATGTAAAAAGTCTGTCTTTATTTGCATGGTAATGAAGTACTACCTAAGATGTTACAGGTAGAATCAATAGGCTAATGAGATTTTATGCAAACAATCTCAAGTGACAACCTGGTCTCACCCTTAGATAAAAGGATTTGTTTGAAGTAGGAAAATTCTTCAAAGTTTTTTTAAAAAAAGATGTATCCTTATGTCAGTGCAAATTGAAACATGAAAAAGAACTTTTTTTTAATGTGTAAAGTACTATAGAAAGTAATTCTAATCTATCTACATGCAGTAGTAAATAATAATCTAATCAGGCTGATTCTTACAAGAAGGGGTACAGTCTTGTACATCAGTTTCTTTCTTTTCTTTGTACTAATATTTAGCCTCAAGGACAAAGTATCTAGAAGTCCACAGCTGAAAACAAGCCATCATCTCTGGAATAAAAATTGAAATAATAAAAAAGCATTGCCTACAGCTTCTCAGGCAAGACTCATGTTCTTTGCAATTGGGGAAGAGACAACTTTGCAGGTGAAGAACTGACTCTAACGGTACAATGTTTTTACAGAGATGAACATGCCACAGTATTTTGGAAAACAGTGTGTGGACTTACTTTCTTAGCTTTATAGTGGTGCCCTTCTTTTAATTCTATTTTTCTTAGGATTAATTCTTCATATCTTTTAAGTGAAACAGAATTGCAGAACGCACATTTTTCAGCTGGACTGTTGGGTTGCAAATTACGTTTTGCTGCAGTTTTCGGTAGGGAGGGGGAACAGAGCTCTGTATGTTTTTTGGAAAGAGACAGAGAAAGCTGCAGGGAACCACCGTGGCCAAACCCCTTTGGTCTGTTTAGCTATGCCTGGGCTAAAACATGAGAAAACCACCTGATTTTGTATTACCAAGACAGTTAGCCTTGCACAATGCTAAGATGCTCTATAGTAAAGGAAAAGTACAGAAATACGGGTTCAGCTGTGTGAGGTAGTTTTAAACAGCATAAATGATGGATCTAACCAACACACAAAAAATACAGACAATATAAACTATTCTGGTTTATTAAAAGACATGCAAAAACAAGAGACTGAGCAAGGCACAGTCAACAACCTCAGGCAAACCCCAGAAAATCAGTAAAGATAGAGCTAAATGATTCTCTTTTTTCATTTTCCCAGCTGGCTCAAGAACGGGAGAGAAAACCACATTTTAATCCAGAAATATGCCCTCCCACCAAAAATCTTCATTCTCTTTGCATAGGAAATAAAACACTTGTATGTATTTTCTCAAGTGCTCCAGTGCTTGTGAACGGCTTTGTTTTCATCACCCAGTACCACGGGTGCAATAAGTGTTGTGTCTCACAACCAGAGACAAACTCAGATGGACTGTGATGAAGAGGATGGAGAGAACAGGACAGCTTCCTACCTCCTAGTGCTTAAGGATGCATTTTTCCTTTCAGCTGCTCCTACTGTGGATTGGGTGTGTACAGCTCTGAAATGGCAGAGGTGCTGTTAAACCTCTGTCGCAGCATCCTGTAAAAGAAGCTCTTGCTATCCTCAAGCACTAAATTTTTTTCATGGGTGTCCAAAACTGGATGGAGTCATATTATCTTTACTGAGGTGAGGTTGCACAACAGAAATATGTATTCATTGCAAGTTTGACTCATTTTGTGTCAGAATAAGTAGTACTTGGGCGCTGCTTCTCCTAGTCTTGATGTATGTAATGCTTCATCTGTTTAAGAGACCCCCATTCTGTCCTGAGGGCAATCAGCCCTTCTCTGAGGCTGGTAGTGCCAACAGCAAAGGCTGCTCTCGCTTTACTTCACCCAGCTTTTCAGTAATGGAGAAGGAGAGAGAAATTTCCAAGCAGTTTAGGGTTAGGAGACTTTTGAGAGTGCTTGTCTCCCAAAAGATGAGCATCTCTCACCTCATTTGCATTGCTATATTTAGAGATGCTAGACCTTTCAGCCTTCTGGGTTTTTCTCCATGACTGAAAATGTATCTAATCTATGTGTTTTGCTAATTAATAGGAAGCTGAATGAATTTGCACTAAAATAAAGTAATTTCTTGCCAAAAATGCTAATGTATCTTGTTCCTTATAAGAATAAAGAAGGACTTCTGCATGTCAGTTATTGTTTCTTTTAAATTTTTTTTTCTTTTTGCTTTCTGATGAAATCAAGCCCCCTAAGAAGTGGGCAAAGCAGCATTTCATGGCAGAGCACTTGTGAAATGTGCCCCACAGGGAGATGTGTCTGCTTTGAATTTCTTTGGGATACTGCCAAGATGCTCTTTGAAAGACAGCCACGCAAGCAAAAGGAGCCCTCCTTGAGGTGAGCGATGCTTCATTTGACTTGAAAATTGCAGACTGTGTTTGGGAAAGGGACTTGAACAACCCTCACAGCTTCTGTCAAACAGGGTTGGGTTTTTTGGGTTTTTTTTGGAGGGGGTGTGAGGGAGTGTTGGTTGGAGAGAGAGGTTGAAAAAGCTGAGGCTTTTTGACTTTTAGGTATTTAAAGGTGTCGTCTCAGTCTGCGTGTTGTCTCACTGATTTTTTTTCACTCCCTTCCCTTCATCCACTTCCATTGACAGCAGACCAGGTGAAACCTGTGCACATATGAGTGTGAAAATGCTGCCCTAATGTTACAATCAGGAACTGGGGAGTCTAGTGGATATGTAAATGTGTAACTAAAAGGATTAAGGGTGCCTTCCACAGTTATGAGCAAGAACAAAAAGTGAAGACTAGAAAGAACTAGTTTACAAGCTTGCAAACTAAACAAATGAGTTGCAGAAAGCTTCTGCGTTTATCTTCCCTAATCCACACAAAGAGTTATCAGCCTTAGTGGTCAAAGAGCGTGACAAACAGAAGGACACTCCAAGTCAAGGCCTAATATGGAAAGAACGACCAGGAGTTCACTGAGAGCTCACTCCTGTGCGACCACTGAACACCACCCAAGACCCTGCATGAAGCCCCTAATGGACTTCATCTGCATGTGCCAGGGTGATGTGAATATTGTAATGAGTTCTGGGAAATATAATGACTATGCATATTCCCTATAGATGCAAGTCTCGGTGAATCTCGCATTCGGTGGACATGTTGGGTGGAGAGATCCCTCACGTCCCCAGGGCTAAGAAAAGAGAATGTCTGCTTCTTAAGACTACATTGGTGTTAAGGAGTTTATTCCCGATTTCGGTGACACTAATAGCAAAAGCCCAGTTCAAACAGCTTCCCACCTCTGCCGTCTCCGTTGTCATCATTATGAACCTCATTTTTGAAACAAAAGTTAGAATACAGAAACTTTTGTGTGCGGTCACTGCTGGGCATGGACAAGGTAACGTTCCTGTTATGGGGAGGCAGATTTCACATGACAAGCTGTGCTTTCTAAGCTAATGGTGGGTTGGTGACGCTTTCTATTTCTGTGTTTTAGCTAAAGACTGGACAAAACTAAGTAAAACTGGAAAGTTAAACAGATAGGAGGGAAGAACAGTTTTGGATGGAGTGTTGTTTTCCATCAGCTCTTTTCCAAATATTTTTTACTGAAAACAACATAAGTTTTTAATTATGTATTTATTGGTTTTTTATTGAAAGGACCATTACTAAAAACTTCTGGCAAGCTAGATAAAGCTTTCTGGTTTGGTTTTAACAGGTCTGCTGGAAACTTATGATATAATCTATTACTATTTATGAGTTTCTTTCACTGATGTAATATTTTTTTTTAATCCTTCTGTGAGGTCCTTCAGTTTCTCCTATTGTGGAGCCCAAGGGAACCAGAAAATTAAAATCTAAGGCAGTAATCACAGTAAATTATAATTTTACTATTTCCTATATGAAAAATTAGTTTATTTAATTTCTTGTTCTTGTTAGAACCTTTGTCGTGATCATAAATTATCAAATTTTTTCATTGTTCAATATTCCATGTAAATTCTAGCAGAAGAAAGATAGTGTGACCTTTGTGCAGCGCTGCTTTCTGGTTTGAATTTCTTTTCCTGTGCCTTTAACGAAAGAATAATCAAAACAGCTGACTTGCAGTTCTTAATAGCAGAGCCATTAAGACATTAGGTTTTTCATGGCCCTTAGGTGTGCAGATACCCTGTGAAGAACGGTAGTGGCAAAGGGGTAACCTGCATAGGATTTCCACTTCTCATGACTTGCTCTGATTTTTTTTATATGCGCTCCAAAATTAAATTGAATTAAAATCTCTCTGGTGCGGGACGGGGACAGATTAGATGTCTGGTGAACATTCTAATAACTTCTTGTTCTCTACTATTTTATCGTGAGTTTAGTAAAGAATAGTAATGAATAAAATAGTTCTTGGGGGTCTTGAATTTTGGTAGTGCATTTCATTAGATGTACTAGATTAGTACATCTAGATTAGATTAGATTTTCATAGATGTACTATGAACTCCTTAGGAGATGTCAACTGAGCTTTGAGTTGACAATAAAATCTCCAATCTCAAGCCAACCAATGGTTTTGTTACAGGTCTAGCTGGCCTTAGCATAGGTATCTATGAAATGTTGGAATAAGGAAAAAATAGGTTCTACTTTTTTTAAAACAGTAAGGTGTTTTTTTTTTTTTTCAATTGGGCTTTACTCCCTTCCCTCTCTCCCCCAGTAATTTTCAGTGAGGCAGCACTGGTGTGTCATGGTCACACATCTTACAGTGAGGAACATCTAAAGCCCCATAAATTCTATAATGCTCAGTTGTGTTTGATGGTTTCTTCTTGAATTTTATTGCTTCAAGTAAATGCAGTGTATTGTTTTCTTTAGAATTATAAAGAATCGTAGAAATTGGTTTTGCACTTTCTCTTTAGCATCAGCATTTTCTGATGTATGTCATGCTCACCTTTCCTGACTCTTTATTACATTCTCTTTCCTCAGTGTTGCAGTTTATATCCCTTCCAGAGAAGCAATGCAAAAAATGCAAATGCACCTCAGAGGCTGCTTGTGGACATGACTATGATTGCAGTTTCACAGCCTCCCTCTCGTGAGTTATGCGCAGTAGGAAAGCGATATTAAGGAGTAAAGTATTTCAATGACTGTCTTCCTTCAGCTCAAGGTGTAGGAGAAGAAAATGTGTAAACAGCAGAGACAGTGAGGAGAAAGCAGTGTGAACAACGGGGAGATTTCATATGCCTAAATGAAGGTATGTGGATAAGGGGTCAAGGTGTTTAGCTAAGTCAAATTGTCCTTGTTTAGTCCCCTGGTTAAATGACATATGAGGACTAAGGGTAAACCCCGCATATTAGAGGCCACAGTTCAGTAAAAGCTGCTCTCTCCTTTGCAGTTCTGGTTCCCTCCTTGCAGCAACCTTGACCTCTTACAACACAAAGGTGACAAACCACTGTAGTTATTATCCTTTCTCCGAAGTCCAACAACTTCTGCGATCTCCCCACACCCCAGCTCATCTTCTCGCTTGTCTTCTTCAAGCAAGCTGAAAGAGAGCAAAAGAGGAAATATGGGCTAAAATAAAGGGCAGATCCTGAATTTCTCATTGTGGGCAAAGGTCAAGTAAATAACCCCTGCTACAGACCTACCACTACTGCCCTATTAAAATCTGACATGTCATTTATAGTTGGGTTTTGGAAGTGCCGAGTGCTATGTAACACTGCCAGCTTGGCTGCTTCAGGTGCAAATCCTTTGAATAAAAACTCTCATTACTTAGTTCTTTCACTCTATTTCCTGTTAAGGTGATTATGTTAGGCACTGACAGTAGAATAACCTTCTCAAGCTATCTGTGCAATGACTTTAGCATAGCAGATCATTAATGGGAGACATTTTAGAAAGTCTGAAGTGCTATTTCCAGAGTGCTTCCTAAAAGAAAGCACTGGAAATGGAAATACAGTTCTTTTTATAGGAAGTACAGTTGTTAGTCAATACAGCAGGAATTGAAGGATAATGAACAATTGTAGAATGAGGGAATGACTTCATAAAGCACTACAAACCTTCTAATTTCCAGGACAACAGTTCTGATATGATCAATTTACTGAAAATAATCCATTTTAGACATGGAGGGTTTTTTGTGCAAAATCTTGAAGAATATAAGAATTCCTGTGTGTTGTACTGAGGTTACTGAGATGCTTAGCACTGAGTAAGTGTCTGTGAGGTTTTTTCTAGTCTGGGCAACATGGGCTGGGCAATTTTTCGCTTGACTGGAAACTCCTATAACAGTGCCATAGCTACTTTTTTGTGTGCTTTTCTTTACATGCTTAAGAGTTTCCCTGAAAACCTTGTTCTCTGCAGTCACAGTGAGCAGGTTTTACTTATGGGTATAAAGTGATCAGCATTTAATTCAAAGTAGTTGTATGTAAATGTGAAATTCCTACACAAAACAAATCTTTCCACTTTGCAGAAAAGATGGTTATTGGTATCAGCTTATTATTCTGCGTGAAAACTTTGACAGCAATGTTTTTCTTGCTAATTCCAGGGACTTAATTTTGGACTAGTATCAAAAGGAAATTGATGTAAAGGTTTGTTGTACCTAAAAAAAAAAAAAATCAGTATTCTAATTTCTTATTAATTATGTGAAGTTGAAAAATATAACTTCAGAAAGACAGCATAAATGCCTCTAACGAAATATAGAAAGATGCCATCAAAGGGAAAAAATAATGGACAAGACCCAATCACAGTATAATTCCACATTTGTGCTTTGTGGCCATTACAAACGGCATCTCTCTCAGTATTACATCATGTCTTGTTATTATGTGTGAAATTAAAGGCAAAGCATTGATGTTGGCTTTGTATTTGTGAACCTGCTTAGTGGTGTTATTGACTCTTTTAAGACTTCACTTTCCCGATAAAGTGGTTTAATTGGAAATCAGTCCATTCCTCTTTAGAGTCTCAGGAATTAGGTTCATAGCTCTACTCTGTTCCCCTGTGCACGGAAAGAAAAATCACAGCTGCAATTTAGAGAAGCATCTAAGCATGTGCTTAATCCTAAGCAATCCACAGGAGTCAATAGTGTCCAACAAATAGAAGTTAAATATTCATAAATGGTTTGCTGACTTGGGCCTGTGGGCAGTGGAGCTCATCAATAACAAAACTAAGCGGATTAAATGGAGGCTGTGGTTCAAGAGCACCTGTAAAAAAAACCCAAATAAGCCCTAAGTTTTCCTAATGTGGTGCTGCAATGTATGGGTTCAGACGGAAAGAGGACCATGGGTTCCAGTAAAGGATGAAAAAAATAAAGGGATATGCAGAAGGTGGCTAGTAAGAAACACTCAGAGGTAGGTTTAAAGTGAAAGCTGGAGTGTGGATTGACAGAGCAACAGCTGAACCAAAAAGCATGGGAGTTAACCACTGGCATTTGAATCATCCAGCATCAGAATTTTATCAAAAACCAAACAAAGAAGCAGACAATCAATAGCAAAGGATGCAGAGCCAAATGTGACCTTTGCTAGCCAGGTGTGTAAAATTTTCCCAGAATACATTTATAATTAGATTTTTAAAAGATATCCTAGAGTACCTGGCTTTTCACTGTGGGTGGAGAGGTAGGGGAAGATGTATTTTTTGTGATGAAGAAGGCTATGAAGAGGGAATAAAATGCAAAAGCAGAGACAAGGTCAAGCCTAGCAGACACTTTTTCAGCTATGTATGAAAGCAACACACGTGGAGAGCCATCACTCCTGGCAGGGAGCCTGGCCTCCTGCTGGCGATGCTCTTATTAGTTCATAATATGACACAACCCACTGACATGAAGGAGAGCCCATCTAACAAGTGCAGGGAAGACAGAGACCACTGAAGGGCATCAATTGCTGTAGCTTCTCTAATCACTGTGTGATATACTAAGGAAAAGAAATGAAAGACTTGCAGGGAAAGGACAGGAAAATGTTTGAAGAGATGCTCTTTTGGTATGAGGGAGGCTTTTAGGGCTTGGAGTACATAGTTAGGTTTCCTCCAACCCCCATCTCTATTTATATCATCTATATATCTATCTAGATAAATAGATATAGATTAGATATAGATATTGAGGAATATTATTCAAAAATTTTGGAATTCATATGAAAGGTTTAGCTTCAAATATATGACCTGAATTTTAATTTCTTTTTTTTAGAAAGTGTATAAGGAGAGGTGTTTAGAAGTATAAGAAAGAGAAAAATTAATTCCAAAGAAATACAGGGCAGGGGATTTCTTGGGAAATAGGGAAAGTTACAAACAAGTGCAGAATCTGGGATCTGCAGAAACCCTTTTTCTAATGGAGAAAGAAATATGGTACAATTTATCTTGCCTTTGTCTTAGATAAAATTTCCAATTTGGGCAAGAACAGATATTAAAGAGTATTCCTGTCCTTTCTGTAATTGTAATTTTATTTTTGTTTAGCTTGTAGGCCACTGTGAGAGTGCAATAAGAAGGGCAAAATAAAACAAACAATTATTAAACCCTCTGTTTAGCAACAACAATAATAATCTCTTTTTTGTATTTTATTGCATGTAAGTAATGTCAAAGAACTGGACTCTTTGAACATAATAAGACATAATAAGACCACTAAACTTCCAGAGAGAAATTTAGCAAATCCATTACTACTTCTAAATTAGTGACTCCTAGTTCATGGTGCACGATTCCTTCCTTCCTCCCTCCCTTCCTCCTCTTCAGTTCTGCTGTGGAAAATAAGGTCTTTGAAGGTTCAACTAAATTCATGAAGGAGCCGCTAGATGTTTGGGCCCTGGCTGACATGAAGAGCAGGAAAAGGCTCTTCCCAGGTGCATCATCCATCCTGCTCTGAGGTTATGAATTGCCAAGATTTGGACTCAGCATTTTCAAATTCCTGGACAGGCTGTGATCTTTCTTTAAACAAACCCTTTGTTTAAACCTACCTGTAAATTGCGCTGGCATAGCCAAAAAGTAAATCCCAGATTTTCTTCTGATGACATGCTGCTAAACAATAAACCTGAATGAACCTGAATTACTGAACTGAAAAAACCCAAAGGGGGAAAAAAAAGGTATTTATTTATTATTACAGCCACAAGTCCCAGAATTACTTGAAACCTAAAATGTATTATTTTGGGTTCTTTCTTCTAGCTTCTGTCTCATATCCCATTTCAGAATATTACAGAACAATTTCTCAGCTTGCCCTGCTGCCATAGATGCAGATACATTTCTGTAGACTATCCCCGTGGTAATATTAGGATTAGCTCATTTTTCCTACCAGATTTGTTTCCTAACAAATTTATCTCAAAAGCTACGAGGTTTTACATTAAAACTAAGCACAGATTAATGCTCCACTCCTAAAGTGATACTTCCTTTACATCTATCCAAATAAATGTGGCACTTACTATAATTCATTCAAAATATCATCTTTCTCCACTTGGTAATGATCGTTTTCAATTTCCATAAAAGCAGAGAAGAACTCCAGTTCCCAGGGAAGTTGATGGGAAATTTGTAATCGAGTGGAAACAAGACTTCCAGCAAGATTGGTGAGTTTTCTAACAAAAAGAGGAGACTATTTTCTTTCTGAGTAAATTAAGTCCCTAACAGCTAATTTTTTATACATATATATATGTTTCAGCTGTGACAATAATGCAAAGGGTAATAACACTTTCTGATTACATTTTTCATCTTTGCAAAGTTCCTGCCCACGGTTTAGGAACAGAACAGAAAGGTCCCATTGTGCTCCCAGGCAAAATGGTGAGAGGTAGGGCTATTGGAGGATGCTTCATCCCAGCTCCCACAGCTATGAAAAATTGAACATTTTCATTTTGAGGACTTGAAGATGTACTAAAAATGTAGCTTAAATGCTGGTTTTCTTTCCTAGAGGAGGAATACTTGCCCACATTCTAGTTCCTTCCTGCAATTGATATTTCTTTACGTAAAGTTAAGCAATATTAGCAGTAGCCTCCTGGCATACAAATGCATCTGAGACTATGCCAAAGGGTTCATGCTTTTAGAGAAGACAGATTTAGATTTAGACCTGGGCATAGGACAATATTTGACCTATTTTTTATGTCCATGAAAAAGATGAAATTCTGGCATGTCGTCTTCCTTCCCCTTCAGGTCTGTGAATCTACCCCCAACTCTTCATTTCCATTCTTTCCCTTACAAGAATCCCAAAATGTTGTGTATGAACTTAAAAGGAATGTTTTACTTGTAGTTTTTGCCCTTGGGTATTTAATTTCAGAGGAGAAGACAACAATAAATTAAATTTTATGTTATCCTCACTCTAATTTATTAATGATACTTTTGCTCAGCTCCTGAATTCAAGATTGAAGAGTTACACAGCTCTTTGTGTAAGCTCAGTGAGGTTGCTTGTGTGGGAACCCCAAAGATGGACAGGTTAATTCCTACACCACCAAATTGCTGTTGCTTCCTAAGCTGACTCAGAAAGTGAAATCTTGGCTCATGGAAGCAGTAGCGTAGGTCAGGCTGCAGTTTCACGTTTTGTTTTGTGATATTTTTGAGCCTATTGATTAAGACTCACATTTGTAGGTCAGTGCTTTTGGATCATCCCTGTTGGGTAACAGAATAATAAAAGAACTGCTCTGCAAGTGCAGAGAGAGCCTTAGACTCATTAGACTGATGTTTGGAGCTGTTGGGTAAGGAGCATAGGTAAGGGTGAGTGTTTGGAAAGGAAACGAGCAGCGCTCTGCCAACATTGGGAGACAAAGGGCTGAGATGCAACAGCGGAAGGGAGAGGAGAGTAGGCAATGCTAATTAAGTAAAAAAAAAAAAAATTAACATTTTTTTGTTTGTGATGCCCTTCTAGTTAGCGTAACGTGATTAATTCCTGCTGAGTTTGAGCAGTGCTAGTGTGGTTTGTCATGGTTCCCGTATTATACACCTTGGGTTTTTTCGGGTAACTGAAGCAGTGCTCATTTATTCAAAAGGTTATCTTTTCCCCTTGGAGTTTATTTTGGGGTTTAATGGGATTTATTACTTATGTCTGTATGTGTGATATGTTGGGTTTTTTTTAAATAAAAATGCACACAGACTAATGAGAGAGTGAAAGCAAGTTTAACAAGCAACCAAACTCTCTTGGTGTGTTTTTGCTGGAATTTCACTGAATTGGTTGGGCAGGGTTTTATTAATGTCAATGAAAATAGACACGGGTCAAAGGTTTAAATCTTTTCCTAAAATCGCTAGGGGAACTCTGGCAAGTGTGGTGGTTGCCCCAGCATCAAAGTCAAGGGAATTCAGGGCTTAATGGAGAGCTCATTAAATTCCTATGGGCGGCAATGCATATAAACTGTTACATGCAAGGAGTGGCAGTATTCAGACATATTTATGAGGCTAATAAATGAAAAAATTAATTTGGTGTGTCCTTGGGCTAACTCAGCTGGGCACCTGATGCCTTTCTGCTGGAGTAAAGAAGCTTGACATTTCCAGATGGTAAGTCTCACTGCCTTCAGCATCTGGGGAGATGTTTGCTTTCTACCCATTTTGGCTGATGAAAGAAACAAGAAGAGATTTAAGAAGAGGTTTGTGGAGTTAAGGAGGGTAGCTCAAGCTAACCCAGTGGAGAGATGTGCAGTTTCATCATGGCATCTGACCTTTCTCCTCTCCTCCTGGTAAAAAGCTCTTCTCTGCAGTGCCATAATTGGATGTGCCATCCAAACTCCTTTCAGCAGTCAACCTGTGTAGGAAAAAAGGCAGGAGCATAAAGCAAAATCATTTATCAGTCTTAGTAGAAATTTTCACCCCAGGATGGTGATATATTGGAGCATCAGGAAGGGTAAAAATAAAAACTTTGTTTTAGACTTTCAATAGGAGAGCTTAGATAACAGGAGGAAAAATTAAAGGAAAATAAATAGGGACTCTTACCTTCTGCCCATAAAATGACCTTGTTTCCTGCTCCCAGAAAACTGAAAATGATGATTAATAATTTAAAAACTTGCTGTCTGTTCAATAGGTTGCAGGTTTATGCAGCAATACTGGATTTTATAATAGCTCTAATCCCAAATTAATTTGCAGCCTTCGGAAAGTGGAGTGTGGTGGAGGGATTATGGTAGGAAAGAGTGATTCATGGTAGATTTATGACCAAGACTGAATGGAAATCTTGTGCTCAGCTACAGAGGGAGAATAAGTATATCTGAGTTAAAATTTACACTAAAGTACTGCAGCTAATACTGTGAAACCTCATCAGGGTTTTGGAATCCAAATTGCATTCCAGAGGTTTAGAGATGATATTCCAACAATATAGCATTTTAAAGTAGAATCACAGAATCGTCTAGGTTGGAAGGGACCTTAAAGTTCATCTAGTCCAACCATCAACCTAACTCTGACCAAAAAAAAAAAAAGAAATAAGAATAAAAATTACTAAACCGTATTCTTGTTTCAAATCAACATTGCTTNAAAGAAATAGGAATAAAAATTACTAAACCGTATTCTTGTTTCAAATCAACATTGCTTGTTCCTGAGTAACATGCTCTAGGCAATCCTGCCTAGATCCTGCCTCTCTATATCCCCCCTTCAGGTAGTTACAGAGCACAATAAGGTCTCCCCTCAGCCTCCTCTTCTTCAGACTGAATAACCCCAGCTCCCTCAGCCTGTCCTCATAAGATTTACTCTCCAGTCCCCTCACCAGCTTCATTGCCCTTTTCTGGACACGCTCCAGCACCTCAATGTCAAAGTATGCAGGTTTTAAAGAGGGGTAATATTGACTTTGTATGCCCAAAGATCTCCATAGTTTCCCTTCTCTGACTTTCATTTACAGGTTTGAGCCTGGAATAGCTAGTATCTCCAAAGTGGTCTAAACCCACACCTCCGTGAATGTCCGTGGAACCACAGGATATGCTTATGCCTCTGAAAATGTGAGAGTAATGAATGTAAGAATAAGCATTGAATGTGAGAAGTTCCACCTACACATGAGGAGGAACCTCTTTATTTTGAGGGTGGCAGAGCACTGGAAGAGGCTGCCCAAGGGGTTGGTGGAGTCTCCTTCTCTGGAGACATTCGAAACCCGTCTGGACATGTTCCTGTGCAACCTGCCCCAGGTGGACCTGCTTTGGCAGGGGGGTTGGACTAGATGACCTCCAGAGGTCCCTTCTAACCCCGTGTGATTCTGTGAATCATTTTGGTGTCATAACTGAAGTTAAAATATCCTCAGTTGAGAACCCATAGGGATAATTATTGATGATTCTTCATCATCGGTCTACGAATAGAGTGAAATACAGCAGGAATCATGGCTGTCCCAAACAGACATAACAAGCAGGTAGGGAAGACCTGGCAGGACCAGGATGTTGTAAGCTGTGATGAAGCATATGCTTGAGTATGCATGAGGCCATTTCATATGCAGAGGGTCAGGGTTTTTTTTTTTCCTTTGAGACTATATCTTTGATTTATCCTGATGAGAAGAGAATGACCCTTTCAAATTCATTGACTTTTACATCAGCCATAATTTCAGATTGCCTCCCTGGGGATCAGTTACCTTGGGGAGCAGACACTTTGAGAAAGAGACAGTTTAATGTGGAGTGGGATTGCCACAGCTGCAGTCCTTTCTTTTGCAAGAGCTGTTTTCAAGTTTATTTCAATATAAGCTGAAGATAAAAGCTTTTCACTGTTCATTAACCTTTGTTTTGGTGTGATTCTGTTAATAAGTTGTTTTGCCTGCTTTTTTGGCATCATGTCACACTCTTTTTGTTTTGCTTGCTGGTAAATACCTTTATTTTCTTGTTCTCTCTTTTGTTTTTCCTTGGTTTGGTTTACATTCGTTTTACTTATATTTTTTAGATATATTTTTCCGTGGAAGAGCAAATTGTGCAGCTTGTTTAGAAAGATGAAGTTATTTAATGAACTTGAAGGTAAGCATGTCTGAAGGCTCCTTTGTATGACTGCGTGCTACCATTGATTTAAATTGAGTTTTAGGGAAGTCCATGGCTAATCAGCTTATAGCACATATATTTGGTATTTATATTCCTAGTCCTGATATTAAGCTCTATTTCTAGGTATCTGTAAGACTATTTTTAATTATTTTATAGTTACAGAACTCAATGCAAAAATATAATCTACTTGCCTATATTAACAGTGGAAGAAGAGATATCACTTGTAGTCACTTCCACATGCAGAGCCAGTTTAAGTCAATTGGTTTTATTATTACTGTGCTCTTCACACTCATATGCCTCAAATTGAACTGAAGCCATTTGAATTTATCTACTGTATCGAGGCAATCAAATGACAAGGAGTGGTAGTCATTGAGGATGGATTACTTTGGATCTCAGTATCATTATTTGCCTTTAGAAATACAGTGAGCCATTCAGTCCAAGGAGGAATACTTCAGTTTTTAATTAATAGTTTCAGAATGCTATTATCAACTTTTCTTTTAACTTCTTCCATTAAAGATTATAGCTATATGGCCAAACAGATAGAGGGAAGAGTGCAAACAGTATAAGATGAAGT
>JAHREE010000332.1:1167279-1213856 GCA_033628505.1 Tringa tobata | reverse complement strand
TAATAAATGACTATTTTAAAATAAAATTCAAGTAATTAGTTTGGACTGTATGTTTTTGAGTAAAAATGTGTTTTCTTGTGTGAATAGTAGAAATGTACCCTTCAAAAAGAGAATGGATTTAAAAATAACATATTTGATCTTATATGATATTTTGTTTGACCGTAGAGATATAATTCAAAACCTTCTCTGCCTGTAGTCATAAAGTTAGATGGCAGAACATGCTTTACTGACAGACTGCATAATATTTCACAGATATGGTAATGTGAAGGTTAATGAGCATTTCTACAAGGTCTAAGTCTCTTGCATCCAGATACTTCTACTCTCAATGTCATGTTGTAGGAGTCAAAACTTGGCCAATTTCAAAATTAAATTACTCAAATGTTACTCAAATGGCAGAAAATGGAGGTGTGAAGAATTATTTCTTTCTGCTAAGAGTATGGAGACCATGCTGGTAATATCTGTTCTGTTGCCATTCCTAAAATATTAACTTTATGTGGGAAAGAGCAAACTACCCTTTGCTTCACTGTGGTAGTGTGTAGTTAGTCTTCTGCCTAGTCTAAATGGTGGTACTCCAACATCCAAAATGCTATTATAGGATTATTTTTGTAATCTTAGTTTGCTAGTGAGTTTAATACTAGTATTGTTGGTGGTTTCTTCACATTGCAGTTATTAATTGTTAGACACATCACAGTTTAAGACTGCCCTGTGAGGGCAGGAGATCTGGCTTTTGACTGATAACCTGCAAATGGAATTCTCTCCCCAAGGCCAAGAAAGAAGTTTACTAGTTTTACTTTTAACATTACTCAAACAGTTTTCCTATATCACTGGAATAATAAACGGTGATTTAAGGAGACAGATCCTGAGCTTGTAGAAGTCATCTTTCAGCTGGGGAGTCTGGATACAAATGATCCTCTAGTCGTGGCATCACAGGGCTTGCTTGTTCTGGGATGGGCTAAGCTGTGGGCTGAGTTCGACAGTATGTACCCAAAGTGAGAAGGTTAATGCTGACTTGGATGTATCTTCGGGATGTTTCACTTTGCTTGGTTCACTGCATGTACACATCTGCAGTAAGTCATGGAAAGGCAAATTAAGTACAGCACACTCAGCTGTATGCCTGGCTTCTTACAAATCGCTCAGGGATACTCCATGTGCCTAAGCTGCTGGAAAAACCTCCGTTGACTTGACAGGGATGGACTTTCATTTCAGGCTTTTAATACATCTATTGCAGCTATACCTTCTTTGAACAATTTGCTTCTTGGACATACGCACTCTTCCACAATCTTCTGCATTGATTTTCCCTATTTCAATTTTATTCTGCTACTTTCTTCTGATTTAAGTTGAAAGTTCAACTGATAACCAATTTTTCTGTAATGCTGGTTGTATTATGTCAGGAAGTGGGAATAGCATAGCATCTCTGTTTTCACTCAATGAAAAGTGACATACTGTTGATTAAAATTTATTGCTAATATGCTTTGATGAATGTTTCAGAGTACGTTACTGTTTTCCTTTTTCATTTCTGGACACTTTCTATTTCTGTTTTATAAATTCTATTTTCTCCAATTGTTTTAGGCATAATGTATAATGTTAATAACGTCAGCTTCAAAAATCAGGAGCATAAAATGATGCTTTTACTGAAAACTAGTTACAGAGGAGGGTGATTTACAATGTTCTTCAAAATATGTGATTACACTTGTTTATTGAGATGTCAGTTACATACAGAAAAATAAGGGAAAATGTTTGAATTTCCAGTTTCAAATTATTTAATAAAGAGTCATAATCTATAGATGGAAGACAGATCTATTAGTTAAGCTAGCCCAACTCTGATCAAAAGAACTATCCACTTCCAAGCATCTCTTTAATTCTCCTTTAAGCTTCCAGCATTCCTTGAGAAGACTTTCATGCAAGTTTTATAGGTGTTCAGTCCATTATTCTCTTTCAATTTTTTTCTCTTTATCTGGTAATACGATGGTTCATCTCACCATGTTGAATCACTCGTTTTCTTTTCAGGGATCCAGGTTATATATTTCATGTGATCACTTCAGCCCATTTTTGTAATAGCATTTGTAATAGCACCTACTTTGCCTTGGAATAAAGGATTAAGGGAAGTTCAGCTGTTAACTAATGTGAAAAAAAATACACACAGATACTCGCTCCAGTATCTTTTCACTCTGCATATAGTTTGGTCCTTGAGGCCCCTTTTATCAAGGCACTTAAGCATATGATTACCTTTATCATAGAATCATGGAATGGTTAGAGTTGGAAGGGACTTCAAAGATCATCTAGTTCCAACCCCTCTGCCATGGGCGGAGACACCACTAGACCAGGTTGCTCAAAGCCCCATCCAGCCTGGCCTTGAACACCTCCAGGGATGGGGCACCCACAGTTTCTCTGGACAACCTGTTCCAGTGCCTCACCACCCTCACAGTACAGAATTTCTTTCTAGTATGTAATCTAAATCTACCCTCTTCCAGTTTGAAGTCTTAGCCCCTCATCCTATCACTACATGTCCTTGTAAAAAGTCCCTCCCCATCTCTCCTGTAGACCCCCTTCAGCTACTGGAAGGCTGCTGTAAGGTCTGCCTGGAGTCTTCTCTTCTCAAGGCGGAACAAACCCAACTCTCTCAGCCTGTCTTAATAGCAGAGGTGCTCCAGTCCTCTGATCATCTATCTGGATATCGAGCTGTTTATCAGAACCATTTGAGTGTAGTCCACTGTAATGTCACCTGCCCCTGTACTCCCTTTAATCCTGACCCATAAGTTCTCAGTCAGCTCTTCATCCATCCCCAGGTGGACCTCCATGCACTCCAGCTGGTCCTTGACATAGAGGGCAACACCCCCTCTTCATCTCCCCTGCTTGTCCTTCCTGAAGAGCCTGTATCCTTCCATTCCAACACTCCAGTCACAGGATCCATCCCACCACATCTCTGTGATGCCAATGAGATCATAGTCCTGGAAAAGTGCACGGCTCTCTTAAGTCCTTTTGGTTGTTCCCCAAGCTACTTTGCGTTTGCATAGAGGCACTTAAGCTGGGTCCCCTGTTGTAGAAGACTTACTGGCTGGAGCAGCTGCAATTCCTTTGTGCTGCTTTGCAGGTTGCCTTCCTTTGATATATTTGCCCTGTTTGCAGGTCCTGGTTGCAACATCCCGGTTGCTCGTGCTCCCTAGAGCTGCCTGTTCGGGCAGTGGAGTGGCTGCTGTTGCTGCTGGCATCGGCCCCTCCTCGTCAGCTGCCCTCGTGTGAGCTGCCAGCTCCTCCAGTCCCTGCATTGCCCTGGCCTTTCCCCAACTCAGAAAATCTCAGGAAAGGCACCTTTTCACTGCAGTCACCTGGCTCAGCTGTGGACTTGCCTGCACTGGAGCTGTTCATCTCTGCAAGTTTTATCCATGCAAACATTTTATCTGGCCCATCTTCCATGTGCTCCCATGTGCTCGTTGACTGCCGTTCCTCCAGACTGCTCCCGGAAATTGACTCCAGAAGATGTTTTTGGAGATCAGGCTTTCCTGCTGGACTAATTCCTCTACTAAGTTCTTGTGTGGACCTACTATTCTGTGCATATGTACACCCAACTGTGTTTCTCCAGCTATCTCTAATCTCATCTGTCGCTTCCGGCTGATTATTTTCCTTATCACTTCTTCCCCAGTTTCTCCGTTCGTCAAACAATATATGCTTTGGATTATTTTTCACTATCTGTATTACCTAAGATGTTGTCATGACATTAGATGTGTCCAAATTAGGACTCCCCCCTCCCTCGCTCCCTAGTTTTCTACCCTGTTTACCTGGTGTTCATTATGTCTCCCAATATAGAATAGTTTGCCAGTTTTCTTAATATGATTATTTCTCACTATTCGAGGTCATTTAGGAAAACATTCAAGAATAGGAATGATAACCACGATTCCCTTGTTACTACAGAAGATGTCAACTTGGCATACTACTACTCTTCATTATCTTTTGTTTACATTCAATTAGTCAGGTTTTGGATCTGTCCAACACAATTTGAATTAACATTTCAATTACTGTTTCATGAGAAAGAGAGTAAATACTTCATTAAATTACATGCTTTATTAAAATAGCCATTGACGTCCATAAAGAAAATTTCTAACACGTTTTGAAATATAAGTGGTTTTGCACAAAATATCACAAACAGCCTTAAAGTAGCTATCATTTTAATTAGGTTGCAATTCAGATGTTAGATTTTTAATGTCTTCTGTTTGAGAGAATAATAAACTGATCTAAGAGCTAGAAGGGATTTCTTGAGAAAATTTCTGTGGTATTGTAGGAGCATTTGGGTCCCTCTGAAATCACAAATCACAGAGCATCGTGCTTGTTGATGAACAAAGACAACAAAAAGATCATCTCTGTGCCCCAAGATATTAGTACAAGAAGTTTCCACTGATGGAGAGAGGATCCAGATTGAGGGCAGATATCTGCCTGAAATTGTGTCCAATTGCCTACAGGGCAACTTCTGCTGTCATGTGCAATGATACAACTCTCTAGCATGAGCACTTCTGACAGCTACTTATTGCATAATCTGGAAGAAGTGCACCATAATTTGTAACAGGTCCTTTAATAATATCCAAGTTCCTGTATCTTATGACGAACAGTTTCACTGCAACTTCGGTGCTTTTACTGGTTCATTTATGTTTTTTTAGAGTCCCCCCTTCTTTAGGCCAGTCTAGTCAATCACTTTAGCATGTGTTTGGCTTTTAAGGATATACCTAAGTACGTTCATATTCAGAGAAGTGCTTAAATTTGTCCTTCACCCTAAGATGAGCCACTGCTGTGGGAAACTGGCTATCAAGCTATGTTTCAGTTCACGTAGGTAAAGGCAACCACTAAGGCACTTCAACTGTGTATAAGAATTCTTCGCCGCCTTTGACTCAGCAAACAAAATCAGATTATTTTTTTTTCCCCTCTCTATTCCCTCAGCAGGTATTTTAATTAAAGTATACTTTTCCTCTTGGCCAAGAATGAACCTGATAAAGCAACTGTCAGTAGCTCTACTGGGGCAAAAGAATGTCTCTGGTCCTACAGTTGCAGAGTAGACTCCTACAGCATAAAGATACTTTGGAACAAAGATATAAAGCATCCTGCTTTTTATTGACTGTTCACATGCTTGGCCTAATTAATACTACACTGGGAAGTTTACTTTCTGTTTAGTTGAACATAGCTACTTTTAACCTTGATGACAGAATAATTTCCTATAATCTCAGTCATGCATTAATGTTGAACAGATGTAGATGACTTTTTTTTTTTTTTTTTTAAACCCTACAGCCACCTACATTGTGAGTATATTAGCTGGGAAGCCATTTCACCAGTGCTGCAATACTTAAATACTTACAGGTTTGAAACAGAGGTAAGATGCTGAGAATTGCTGTGGAAATTGTAAAATATTTATTAATACAATAACACTGCTTTATCTTGGATTCAATTTATAATTAAAACTGTGTATCACAAGGGTATCTTTGTACTTGAAAGTGGTTTTGAAAATGTCAGTTTTAGACACCTGCTGTATAAATAAGTACCTTTCTTTGCTTCATATATACGCAACAAATTGTTCTTTAAATTTAAACAACCATTTCTTATTATATTCCTGAATAATGCATTTGAGTATTTTCACTTCTGCTGCTGAAATATTGTTTAGAGGCAGGAGAAAAATCTGACTACGGCTGTAATTCAAGACTTTTATATAACTGGTCTTAGTTATTGAATTTGGAAATTATAGAAAGAATATGTCTGTCTTTCTGTATTAAAAGCTTCAGAGAGCCTGATCCAGTCTCCAAGTAATAGTGAAAAACAGCACTTCTAAATGAAATACATTAGAGCCATTTCAAGAGTCAGAAACACGCTGTTCTTTTAGCGTCTATGGCAGTGTGTTTTTGTGTAGGTAATATGGGGCTAGTTTCTTCCATCCCTGTTTGTGATATGCCTTCAGGCGAGCTAAATATTTTTTGCTTTCCATTTTTTAAAAATGGGGTAATAATTCGTAACTCAGGTATGGATGTGGCCTCAGTGGCAAGGATACAGAAGACCACATGACAATTTAGCTTCCTCTGTGTTTGGTCCTTTCCATGTCTTCCAATAGTGTGGTGCCAGTGGGTGAAGTAGAAGGAATGTAGTCCTCTTTCAGACCTCTGCAAAATCTTCTTGGTGGCCTTTTACAATATTGCCACAGCATTGATAGACAAGGGCAGAGCAACAGATCTCATCTACCTGGACTTATGCAAAGAGTTTGACACTGTCCCACATGATATTCTGGTTTAAAAGTTGGAAAGTCATGGATTTGATGGATGGACCCCACTCGGTGGATAAGGAACTGGCTGGATGGCTGCACTGAAAGGGTTGAGTTCAGTGGCTCAATGTCCAAGTGGAAGCCAGTGGTGTTCCTCAGGGTGTGGTGCTGGGACCAGTGCTGTTTAACATCTTTGTCAGAGACATAGGCAGTGGGATAGAGTGCACTCTCAGCAAATTTGCCAACACCACCGAGCTGTGTGGAGTGGTTGACATGCTGGAGGGAAGGGATACCATCCAGAGGCACCTGGACAGGCTTGAGAGGTGGGCCCGTGCAAACCTCCTGAAGTTCAACCAGGTCAAGTGCAAGTTCCTGCAGCTGGGACATGGCAATCCCAGGCACAAATACAGACTTGGTGGAGAATGGCTGAAGAGCATCCCTGAGGAGAAGAACTTGGGAGTGCTCGTGAATGAGAAGCTTGACATGAGCTGGCGGTGTGCGCTGGCAGCCCAGAAAGCCAACCAGCCAACCAGAAGTAGATGATCTTTAAGGTCCCTTCCAACTCTAACTATTCTATGATTCACTTCAAACTATCTTACGCTACAAGCCTGTTTTGAAACTTCATTTTATTTGTATAAAGAGCTTGGGGAACATTATCTTGGAGGACTAGGTTTCCTTTGGCTTCTGTAAGATCTTTTTGTTGTATGGATGTGCCATGGCTGCCCTTAGATGGTCCACTGAAAGACAGCTGAGGCACATTTGCACAGCATGGAGGTGTGAGTTGTCTGGGCTATGACAAGTCTGAAGCTAAATACAGTACCTCATAACCTCATCTCCTTGTACCTGTGGTTTGACCAAGTGCTCTTAAGCAGTGGAAATTGCTTTCAGGAATTTGATGACAGTTTCACTGGCTATATAGTGACAAAAAGGGGAAATGGAAAAACTTGTAAACTGATCCTGGGAACAGCTGCCTTAGTTCTGCAGCTGACGTGGATGAGCTACCACAGGGGGTCGAGTACAGCTGGATTTGTAGTTTCTGCATTATTAATCATCATTTTCTTATGAGCAAATCTCAAATTTTAATGGTCTATGTGAACCTCAGATCGATTTCAGCTTGAATGAAAGGAGGCAGGTATTAGCAGAAGAAATACAGTGCTTTTACATGTTTATTTGGTTTTGTTTGGGGTTTTTTTTGTGATTTTCTTATTTTAGTATTTTTCTTTTTAGATGACCTGCTATTTATTATGCAAGGACATTATTTTGTATCATGACATGAGTAGGGCATTTACAAAAACAGCTAAATTAAATTGCTGATTCACAGACTGCAATTAGAATTTGATTTTGTGTGTCACCTTTTTTTTTTTTAGGAACAGACTTGTGTTGACCTTCAGAAATTGTAAGAGCAGCAGGGGCTTGGATCAAAAAGGAGACTTGAGCTCTGTTCTTAAATAACAGGCAAGTTCAGTCCTTGTTTACATGCATGAGAGTTTTACTGACGATGATGAGCTTAGAGCTTTATATGCTACTTGCAGAGAATACATAATCAACAGTGGAAAATAACCGAGACACCAGCTTTTAAAAAGACAGCCTTGAGATACGTGCTGTGATTAAGGAGGTGTTTTAAATACTCCCATAATAAAGTGCTCTGAAGGGATGAATATTGCTTACTACCTGACTGAAGGGTGAATGGCTGCATGGGATACCACAACCTGGCAGAAAATTGTTTTGTTGTCTCGTATCATATGAGGCATATGATATGTTTCATATCATATATCTCATAGCACAAGTATCTCGTATTCTCATGAAGCGTATCACGAGCACATTTCATTAGTTGCAATGCCAGGACCAAGCAGGAGGGAGGAGTCCTGAGACCAGTGCAGATGCTTGTGCCAAGGTCTGCATTGATCCATAAGGACTGTACATCCTCTCTTTCTTTTTGTAGCCCATGAAATTACAGAATAGAAGCAATGGTTCACTTTTGAATTAACAATATTGTGAAGATTGTTTTTCCTAGCAGATGGTGGATATTGAAGAGGGGAAAAGTTCCTCAGCCCTAGGGGAAAAGTTCCTCAGCCCTATGGTTAAAATTAAGAATCCTTAATTCTATAAGACAATAGGCCAAATGTCTGTGAGTTCTACATTGGAAAGGGTTTGTTGATCCTAATTGTTTTGTGAAAGAAATGAAATCTCCTTTTAAACAGAAAAAAGAAAGGCATTCCACTTCCCAGTAGCGCAATAGTATGTCCCTTACCATCTGGAATTCAAGATGGTGCCTACCGTCTTCTAGGAATCACAGGAATAAAACCTGTGAAAAATATATTTTCATACTTGTATATGAATTTGATAACAAATGCAGTAAAGAAGGTAAATGTTAGCATTAACGTAAACTATGGAGAAAGAAACCTCTTTCCCCATTTCCATCTTCACATAGCCCAGATATGTGTCCTGGTTTATCTCCATACCCAAATTTATCAGCAGGTTTTGGGTACAAGAGGGAAAGTTGAACTAAGGGTGTTACCAAAGCTAGATCCAAGCCCCATACTTACAAAGCTCTCTATGTTTAATGATATGTTGTATTAATCAGTAATGAAATATATTAAAAAATCCAGATTATACAATAGTTAATTTGAAACAAAAAAAAATATGAAAATGTAAGCCGTTTTACTACTTTTAATCTGAAGACACCCGTCTTCTAACAAATCATCTCATGTTTTTATTTTAATGGTTCAAATTGCAAATGGACTGGTGCAAGGTTAATCTGTTCACCTTCTGCTGTCTTTGTAGTCAGGCAAATAAATGACCTCTGAATCTGTCACGGTGAAGCTTGCAGATATTTTAACAGGTAAACCATTGATTTTAACCTTGAGTATATAGAAAACAGTGGCAGTTCCCTTTATTATCAAAAGGAAGGATTCATCCATCATCTCTGGGTTTATGATGCTTATAACTGAACCGGTGACAACGATGATGTTCAAGATTTTCTGCTGTAAATTGCCTGCTCTTGTGGTGTACTGCAAATAATTTTGATGAATTTAGCTGGGCCATTAAGCTCATTAGCTCCTACAGTGGTTATGGGCTGACATCCACTCAGGTCTGCAGAGTTAGCAATCAATTAGGAAAGAGGATTTTTATAATCCTTTGAAAAAGCATCCTCCCATTTTTTCCCCCTGCTTTTAAGGAGATACTGTTTTTAAAACACTGATCCCTATGAATATAGACTGAGGAGTTGTTCAGCCTGGAGAAGGCTAAGGGGAAACCTTATAGCAGCCTTCCAGTATCTAAAGGGGGCCTAGAGGAAAGATGGGGAGGCACTTTTCACAAAGGCACGTAGTGATAGGACGAGGGGCAATATCTTCAAACTGGAAGGCAGTAGATTTAGATTAGATATCAGGAATAAATTTTTCACTGAGGGTGGTGAGGTTGCCCAGAGAAGCTGTGAATGCCCCGTCCCTGGAGGTGTTCAAGGCCAGGCTGGATGGGTCTTTGAGCAAGCTGGTCTAGTGGGAGGCCTCTCTGCCCATGGCAGAGGGGTTGGAACTAGATGATCTTTAAGGTCCCTTCCAACCCAATTCTATGATTTTATGATTTGAGACCTGCCCTTGAGCTGAATTATGGAGCAACTTTATCTCTCTGTCAGTGGCTGATCTGGTTGATTCTGGTTTACAGAACCTTTCTTCATGTTTTACCTTACAGAAGTATACCTTAAATGTCTAGATCTTGAAATAACTACAGGTAATGTAAAATTCATCTTGGTCTTGGCTTTCTCTCCAGAGATGGATTACATGCTTGGGAGCCCATCACCATTATAAAATGCGATCAATTCTCATCCTCTGTGGACTAGTATAAAATAAATCAGGACAGAAGTGTGACTTCAATAACAAGGCAGAACACTTCTGCGCACTTTATACTTTTAGATACCTCATAGGACTTACATCTCTGAGAGGAAGAATATTTTGAAAGCTTTGGGCACTGTGTTGCACAGAAATTTTATATCACTCCCTTCTGCTACCACAGTTCAAACTTTGCAAGCTCCAGACCTTCATCTGTAATGTCCTAATTATCAGTGGAAATAATATAAGGCTGGATAGGATTTCAAATCCTCTCTTGGCGAGATACTTTGTTTGCTTGCTTGTTTTTAATTAATATTTAATTGGATGTGCAGACAAGGGGTTATATCCTCAATTGGTGTAAACTGGCTTGGCTCCAACAAAGCTATAGTTACTACGTTGATTTATACAATCTAAGAGGCTAACTTCAAGTTAAACAAAAGGGAAAACACTTTCTTCATAGGAAAAAAAAAGGAAATTAAAAAAAGAGACATCATGGTGTGATCTGTGGTAGGGTAATAACAGTTTGTCAAATGCTGGGGAAAGTTTACTCCTGCAAAAGAACTGGAAAATGACTGGAAGCTTTTTGCTTTTTCTTTTCATTTTTTTTTCTTTCCCTAATCTTACTATCATCATAGAGAGTTTATTGCCAATTAACTTTATGGGAAGGAATTATAGTGGTGGTAAGCAATTAAAGAGTACAGTATACATTTATGCAATGGTGAGCAGAATTAATATAACTTAACTTGCTTTTTAAACTTTGCCCTAGCCTTGTCTCTAGATATAAGATGCTGTTTTGATTGAGATAAAGTGCTGTAATCAGAAACTGTATTGTGTTAAAAATCAGAACATATTTTATTTATTAGTGTTAGTCATAAAATTCATATTGGAAATAGCACACAAATGAGCTTCTTATCCATAAAATCATTGAAACATAACATGACATTTACTACCTGTGGTACATAATTAGACTCCCATTCACTTATACAACCATTCTATGATTTATTTCAGTCATTGGACGTGGTGATATTGAGACAAATTGGTTTTCTATTAAAAAAATGAAAATTTTAAATTGAACTCTTTCTTTCTGTACTCCACTCCTTGGGTGGAATTTCAGATGAAGCAAACAAATCTGCAAAAACTGCCCCATGCTCTGTTTATGACGTGTATCACCATCTATTGAGTTGTTTTTTTCAGTTATTTTCTCATTGCATTTGATGAAGTTATTTATATAATCTTTCACTACTGCTCCCTAACAGTGATTTTAATTATAGAATAATTACTCTATTAACCCATCTGTAATTAATGTATGGTATTAAAGATGATCAAGATCAGGCACTTAAAAATTATTTTTCAACATTTCCATTTGCAAAATGAGGTCCTGTTTCAAAATGAGGTTTTAGATGTGCCTTCAAGGTCTGTTATTGAATATAAGCATTAATAATTTATTTAAATTCAATATTTTAATTTTTTTTATTACAAACTTTGCATTTCTCTAAGATAAGTTGCGTATTTGGTGTAGAGACGTAGTCATTCTCCAAGCCTTGATACATTACCATTTGATTTGTTTTCTTACTTTTTAACTACTAACAAGGTAAAATTTTGCATACGTCTCCTCTTTTTACCCCAGGGGCTGAAATTACCATCCGTTTTTAGGAGGAACAGGGACTTGTAGATTAAAATTAAAAGACAAACCCAACCTAAGGTGTCCTTCAATTTACCAAAAAGACCTCTCTTCACTTTTTAGCAATGAGGAACGCAGTCCCTTCTAAATCATGTTTTGATCCTGAAACTTGGTACCTTCTGCAGTACAAGGATCAATCTCTGCCCCGTGATGGGAAAAAGGTATGTTTTCAGTCTCTCAGTTTCATCTTGTTCGTGTACACCTCAATGAAAACTCTGCCTAGAAAGAATTTCGGAGTGTTTAAGATGACCTCTGGCAAACTGAGCGGAAGGCTCTAAACATAGTGTTAGAAGCAAGAGGTCATAGTTCATGATCTTTGAGTAATAAGCATGACACCAGCTGAGAAACGTGAGGCAGAGGTTGGTGTGCCATGCTTCACTTCTGTTCCCAGTTATTTCTAGGGTATAATTTTTAGTAAGTGAAGTATTTTGTGAGTGAAGGAAGATGAAAATGGGCAGCACTGCTCCTTATGTATTTTATGTATTTATATATATCCTTATGTGTTTTAATTCCCCCCCCCCCAACTTCCTGCCCCTTGAGGCTTTTCAGCTACCCACTGGAGAAAACCATTTGACTTTGGAGGAGATATGGTCATTGGTGAGATTAGTCCTGTGCTCTTTTTTACATTCTCTGCCTCTGGCATGAAAATTTCAGATAGGCAGGAGGGAAGGTTGTAGGCTGAAACAAGAAGTACAAAGCGGTCATTAGATGGACCAAAATGTATTAATCACGATGCTTAACACAACCATCACGGACTCTTGATTGCTATAGTGATGAATATGAAAATATCACACCCTGCATCTTAAATATAAAGAAATTTGAAACTATTTGTAAAATTTTAATGCCAAAAGTGATTTGAACTTGAATAAGAATCTCAGAGTACTTGTTATAGCATTATGCATTTTTATTATTTTATATAAGTACCTTTTAAACTGCTTCACAAGCATTCTTCACAGCAGGTACCTGTTTCAGAATGCCTGAATGAATGAGAAGCTGAAATTACATTTTCAAACATGGCAGAGGAGAAAATTTTACAAGTGCTTACATAAATAAAGATGCAGATTTAAATACTCTGGAAAACCTTAACAGGTTCCTAACCTGAAATCTGTCTGCATCTTTAGTTAGGTAAATGCCACTAAAAATGTGGCCTTCAGCTACTCTGTCCTCTGAAGTGACTCTTTTCTGGAAACCAAATCTATTTTTTAAAGGGTTTTCCTGGACTTAAAGCCACTTAAAAGTTTTTAAATATTTTATCGTAGATGTATATTCTCTACTGCATATTTGTATCTGTCATTAACTGTGAAGGACAGCTCCTTAATGTAATCAACAACATTAAATTACAGCCCTAGATGGGAAATTAAGGTTAATTTTGCAGACAGTGGGAACGCAGAGGAGACTGTCTGAAAAGGCTGTAATGCACATGAAATGTGATATATTGCTGACCTGCACAACAGCAGCTGTGCTGGAAACACCACTGGTCCTGTCAGCATCGTGTGTGGGTACAGGAAAAGCAGTCAGGGGCCTGCATCTTAAACAAAGCATGTCTAGTCTTACTGCATCTGCTGACAGCGTGCGAGAGTTAAAAGGGATTGACTAACATTGTAAACATTCATTTGTAACTAAATCCAAACAGCCGCAACCAAGGAGACAGCAGGGGCAGCTGAAGTAACGCTCCGATAACATTTAACAAATGGTAGGTTTGACGTTCCGGTTGGGGAAGTTATTGCTACACAACACGTAAGCACGATGACACACAAGAATGGTGATTTCAAAGTGTACACACGCTCACACACCAGGGAAAGCCTCTCGCTCGAGGGTCCCCAGAAGATGTAATGACTCCCCCCAAAGGGGCAAGGGCTCACTGAAGGATATCCACAACACGTGTTCGCTCACCAAGGCACTCCATCCCGGAAAGTTACTTTGGACGACATCCTGATCCAAAGGGAGGGCTTCCGATGAAAGTGCCTCCGGCTGCCACGTTCACAGCCTCCATCCCTGTCGATGCACAGGGAAGCTGGGAGATGCGGATGTGTCTGCTGCTGCCACAGTGCTTCATGTAGACTAAATACTAACTAGAGATACTTGCAGGGAACTTTTGATTAAAGTAAATGAGGCAGATCTTTTGATGCTACCGGGTAATATGGAAAAGGCAATAACGGATGGACACAGTCAAAATATAATGGTAATAGCAATGGTGCTATGGTGTTTTAATTCACAGTGTGAGATCTGTATGAAGTCCTTAGAAACTGCAAGGCTTTGCTAATATACCAGTCCTCTAAAATGAAAAAAAAATATATAGTTTGAATTGGTTATGATTTTTATATATTTGTTTTAGGTAGCAAAATAGAAATAACTCTGAATTGCATGGTGCTTGAGTTTGTGTCTGCACTGCAGCACACTTTTTCACTGACTACCGCCTTGTTTACAGCTACTTTGTATAGCAAATCTTCCCTATTGTTTTGTCTTTATTGGCTGTGCCAGAAGGTTACAGAGCTAAAGCACATAACAGTGCTTATGAACTCTTATGAACACTTTTGCATTGCTCATCCGTCATTTTAGCTGGCAGTTATCTTGATGTAAAATATCTGGAAGTCTCAAATCACCTAGAATACTCAGGATCTGGAAACAGTATGAATTTTTGAAGCAACTATTCATTTAATAGAAGTGGTATAAAATTAGAACGGAAAAAAAAATGAACTCTGTTAAGCAAGACAGTTCATATTTCTTTCCATGCTAATTTTATTTATTTCAGAAAAGTTTTCAAGCACAAAATCAAGGCAGCCTGCTATCCAAATCCTTAACTGCTAGCTACCTGATTTTATGATAGGGCTTGTGTCCTTTCTGCCACTTTTGTTTGTAATATGAGAAGACCCTGAAAGCCGCATTTCTTTAAGATGATCTTTAAAGATCACTTGTTTTCAGGTAATTTCCTAATGGAGTTGTTATACAGGGCTGTAGGTTTCTCCCTTTGTCTATACATTTATACAGGGTATAAACCAGATTTCTAAGCACCATGTTCATTTTGTAAGGCAGAAACTGACCTTTCCCTCTGAGCTAGTGGCTGGTTTTAGCCAGGACATTCTTCCTCCGAATGAAGAGGAACAGGACAGTCTTGGATGCATCCTTTATGCTTTCAAATATCTGTATTTCCCAGCAGGCTCTGGTAGGTGTGCTGGTTTGGAAAAGCAGAACAAAAGCTGCAACGCTCAGCATCTGGGCATCCAAACCAAGGACTTTGTAAAAGTGATTTATTCTCAGAAACTTCAGCTGTTGGCAATGCAACCTGGAAGGCCACGTGTTTGCCCACCACATGCTGTCTACACTAAACTTGCAGAAAAGAAGCTAAATTCCTAATTTGCCGAGTTGTTCTGAGAACTAGGAGCAAGCAGCCACTGTGAGCTCTGAACTAAAGCATGATTAAAATCCCCAAGATATTTGTCCATATTTTGATATTTGACTAATTAGGCTCTTTGCCACTCCGCTGGAAAGCAAAAATGGTAGTTCTTGGTTTACCATTTTTTGGGGTTTATTTTTCCATCTATGTCCCTATATTCTTACAGGAATCTCACTATTTTTATAGCCGTACTGTGTTATCTGTCAATACCCTTCAGAAAATTGGTTCCTAATTAATAGGCTGTGCTCCATTTGAGAATTAGTTGGTGCTAATGCTTTTGGTGGTCTTCAGTTATTCCTAGTAGAGAGAAGTCAGAAGAGTCAAATATCACAGACCGTATTGTTCACCGTTAATGGGGAAGGCAAGTCTAATGGAGTAGGGTGGAGAGCAGAAAACCCAGGTTTGCCAGTGCTTTATGGCTCTCAAGCTTTAGGTAATGTATGGCAGCAATTTATTTTATTTTAATGATGGAGAAGGTGAAACATGTAATTTTTCAGTCATTTCACACATGCCATTAGCAACATAATTTGAAAAGATAATGATTTGCAAACCACCTGCTATCTGGCAGATGCTTACATATTGGCACGTGCATGGAATATGGTATGAAACATATCTGAGGGTTTTAATTGCCCACTAATATAATGGCTTCTGTTCTCCTACAGAATCCTTTCTGTACAGGTTAATGATGTAGATCTGCTTTTTCTTTTGAAGTAGATCTGCCAGAGATCTTTTTTAATAGACAATAAACAAGGAGGATCTCTATAGATTTAATCTGTCCTTTTCAATTATTTTTATACTCGCAACTTTCAGATGGCAGGATATGAGGAAGAACATCAGGTTTGTAACATAGGGGAACCTTGGAAAGCAGTCTGAGAAAGAAGCTCATGACATGTCTTAATATATCAAGAAAAACAGTGATTTATATCTAAAATGTGTTGAGAATCTCTGATCTTCTCAGGAGTCCTTGGAAGTCAGCAGTAAATGTTATGTTCACGAGAAGGTCCATGTCATCACAAATCCTATGCTAAGCTCAAGGATACAGTGGTGGTTACATCATCAGTAACGCTCTCAGCAGTGCAGGCTCCAGAACTTGTAGTGAGTGTTTGTTACCATTTTATGGATGCACATGTAACTTTTATCCATGTAACAGTAAGGAGCTAAAGCTGGAGTTGGTGCCATTCTACACCCAAATCTTGATCAAAAGAGAATGCTTTGCTGGGAAAGAAAGCCTTCAATCTGAGTACCCATGGAGAAATTTGTGCCCTGATACAAATTCAGCTTTGAAACTACATTTTCTTACTCCTATTCACTTTCAGTGAAAAGACAAAAACTGTTATTCCCTCCCAACCCAGAAAACTCCACACATAAATAAGAAGAAAACTTAACCTTTCTGGCAGCATCAGCTTCTGAAATTGCTTAGAGGTACTTGGGTAACTTAGAGGTCATTGGATAAGCATCCTAATGCAGAAGCAGCACCTAGACTATTAATTTTACATGTGGATCAAAGTTAAGTGGGGATTGTGAGCTTGATAAGGTGTATTTATTATGAATATTTGCTATTAATATAGAATGTTGTAAGTCTTGCGGACAGTAAGATTGTAAAACCACTGCCAATGTATTTGTGAGATATGGGCTGAAAATACCAGAAAATGAGAATTTGCTTTAGCCACCATAAAGGATTCGATCTTGGCTGCTAATCTGAGCAGATGGACAAAGCTGGATATTTTAGTTAATTGGGAAAATGATAACCTACTAGGACATAGCCTGTACGCTCTGTGAGAAGGAAGGAGCACAGTATTAGATGGCACTTAAACTAACTTGGATATCTTTACGCTGATGAATCTAGCACAGGCTAGAGATGCACAGGCTGACTGGAGAGAATAACCACTCCATTCACTTCATTCTAATGTGGGCTTGAAAATGCTGCATGAGTTTAACTTCTGCAAACTGAGGCTTTCTTAGTAGAAGTTGGATTTCAGTGGCTTTTCTGATAGATATTTTTCCACTTAAAAATACCTCCTTTAAGGAAGTGCATGCAACTCCACGTAAACTAAGCTTGAGATTTTAATTACTCAAGCAAGAGTCAGTTAAGGAATCAAGATCTGGAGGTAAATGAGCATGAGCTGGACACTCAGGTGGGATCTGGCATGGTTAGGATGGAGGTGGGAACAACTCTGCAATGGTGGTGGTACCAGTGATGGATCGCTTGCATGGCTCAAGTTTTTTGTGGGCTATTTGGGATGGACTAAGGCAAACAAGTGGAAGCATGGGGGCGGAGGACAGGGCTGTTCTTTTTCTTGTTATATTTTCTTCTCTCTCAAGGCCCTGTACTAGATGAACTAGATAACTGTTGGGTTTTTTTTTATTCGAAGTTCCAGTAATATACTGGAAGGAATGATAACTGTTCTAGGTTTTTCAAGGTTGCTGAAAATGTAGCATAATTTGAAAAATTGGATTTTAAACATGAAGCGTTCTTGTATTTATCCAGCTTACATAAGGACTGGAAACCTTGCTAAATTTGTCTTGCTATAAATTTAAAACAATGGCTTGGAGAAACATATGTAAAAATGGAAGCATTAACAATCTCCCAAATGTTCCCCTTGATGCATGAGAGTTTTACTTAATTTAATACTAGCTCAGTTGCAGCCTGATTCTTTCTCATGCAGCCCTCAACTCTCTTATCTGTAATTTTGAGTGATTAATGATTGAGATGTTATTTAAATCACTGAGCCTTCCTCTGTCGGAATTTGTAGCTAACTTGCTAACTGAGAGCAAAACTGAACAATCTGTTCTTTTTTTCTTTCTATTGAAAAGTGCTAAAATTTTGGAACTTTCTGTTCCCTGCTACAAGGGCAGCATCCCCCCTCCCAATGAAACCAGAGGGATGTCTCAGAAGGAGTGATAAATGTAAACATTTGCCCCTGGCAGATAAGCAGTGTCGAATAAACTGGATTTGACAGCATTAACAAATTTACTGTGTTGGATTTGAATGCATTAGCTGTGGTGAACTGTGGAAAGGTTTGATAATGTCATGGCTTTCAAATTATAGTCTTACCAAAGTGCTTAACAGATTTGTCTGCTGTTTCATGTCTGTAAATGACTACATAATTTACGTGTTTAATGGATGCTAGATTACCTGTTTGCCATTAGACTCTTATACTACAGTGAATGAAAAACAGAAAACTGTACTTTCCCAAGACATAAATGCTTACTTAACATCAATGGCACAGATGTATCATCCTACATGTCACAATGCTGTGCCTTTGGAAAATATGGATAATACAGATGGTTATACCCAGCCATTAACTATATTTAAGAATTTCTATCTATTACCCAAAGAAAGGAGACTTGGAAAAGCTTGTTTTACAGTCATTATATGTTAGAATGACGTTTAATCAAACAGTGGTGTTGAACATTGATAACCTGGTAAGATAATCTCTGCTATTAGTAAAGGTGACCTTTAAAAAAAAAGGTTTCTTCACTGAGGCCTCTTCAGTTTTCTCTCTTGTCTAGGAATAGAGGAAACACCAGAAAATAGTGTAGCATTTATTATGCAATTAGTAGCACTTAAAGTCCTAAAATGAACATTACACAGGTTGGACATACAGAATAAGAATGCGTTTGAAAATATTTCGGGCTATGAAGTTTAGCATACAGGTAGGAGGAGACAGACCTTAGTGACCTAACTAGTTATTATCTTTTTCATAAGATCACTTAAAAAAGCCCTAAAAAAATTAATGGATATACAACTAATAAACTCTATAGAGGTTAAGATATAAACTTCAAGTAGAGTTCCATAGAAAGATACTTTATACCTTATAGAGTATAATAGAGTTCGATAGAGTATTTTTTATGTATTTTTCAAAGTAACATGTAAAATTAAAAAGACTGTTATTCCAAGTACGAAAATTTATAGACAGGCTTTCTTTCCTTATTGATATGCAATTAGGACTCCTCCAGCTTTATGTCACATTGATACATCATCTAAATTATGTGCATTGATGCATTCCTGACACCATCTTCCCTCGGTTCCCAAGCCTCTTGCGGCAGCTTTGCACGTGCCGTTTCAAGACACTTGGGGAAAGTTAATTCAGCCTTGCTGTAAGTTGCTGTTAAAGCTTTCAGTCTGTAAACTGAAACTTGTGCTGGACTTCTCATCCCGGTCTGGTCATTTTCTGTTATATTAAAAAAACACAATCTCTATTTCAATCTCAAATTCTGAAGCTGTGATTCTTCTTAGGGGCGCATGGGCAGAGGATGGTCATGTGTGACAGCATTGGGTTTGCCACCAGCAAGAGGAAGGAAGGTTGAGTTGATTTAATGCAGGGTTTTGGTAACAAAAATCAGCCTCTATGTTTGATGGGAAATATTTGCTTTTGTATTGGTTATGCTAATCTTTCTTTCATAGTATTTGCTGTTTCATTTGCTTAAACAAGGCTGATAAAGATAATATCATTCCTTAATTACACCCTGACAGCTGAAGTTTTTGTAGTTTGTCCATGTCCTTAATATAACGTGCAATAATTTCACTGATTATAACCCATTGCTCGATCCTCTATTATCTGAAAGCTTTTGAACTCGAATGAGATTTTCAGCTCCAGCAATCTATTACAATTTTCAAAGATGATTTACCCCCATATTAAACAGGCTTGTAGTTTCTGTAAGTATAATTTATACAAGTATTTGAGGATCTGTTATACTACTTATTACATCTATTGTCAGTTAGAAATGAAAAGGCTATGGTATAAATAAGAATCAGACCATGGAACTTAGCCTACTGAAAAATCTTATTTAATCAACTTCAATTTCTGTTAGTTATCCTATTTCCCATTGTGTATAATTAAACTTAAAAATAACTGCCAGCAACTGTAATGTGTAACAACAAAGATAAGTTGCAATCTTGAATTTATTCATAATCCACTATTTATTTGCAATAATAATCTGCTATTTATCTGTAAACAATAAAGTTAAATTTAATTGTTCATTGAGATATATTTTGCTATAGTGACTCCAGCTACAGTTCTTAGGACATCATTACGTAAATCCAAACATTTCTAAGGAGTTACATCTAAGATATTATATATAAACTTAAAAAGAATGTGGAAAAATAATTAATTGTAAGAAATAATAGCACATGTTCAAGTTGGCAGTCTCAGTGAAAACATCTGCTTGTTTTCATTATAGTGCTGCTATGCATTGCTAGTACTCTATTTTTTTCCCTTAAATTATATTTTGCTCTAGTAATTTTAGATAATCTTTCAGTCCAAGTTTTTATGGGTGTCATTATTTCACAGAGGGAGGAAAGAAATACAACACAGTTGTGAAAATTTAGCACTACATAAAACAGCCTATCTGCCGTGCTACCAACATCCACCAGGAGGAATCTGCCTCCATACTCTCTTTTATACCCTTAGTGCCATCCCAAGTCTGGGATCTTCTTCAGATAAGAAGATAAGAAAAGAAAAAAAAGTGGGAAAAGGAAAAGTATGACCTTCCAATACTTGCATACAAGCAAGCTGGATGAAGTGGAAGAGCGTAGTGGGGTCTCACCTGCAGGATGGAGTGGACAGGACAGGTGACCCAAAACTGACCAACGGGGTATTCCATCCCATCTGCATCATGCTCAGTATAAAAGCTGAGGGATGAAAGGGATCAGCCCTCTTTCTTAATTGGCCAATGTTTGAGGAGGACTATGTATGTTTGTCTGCCTTTGATCCTGATCTTTGCGTTCCTGAATCCAGGACTTTCCCAATGCCTTCTGGTGATGTAATCATCATCCTGGGAGTTTGATATGTTTTGTATATATTGTATCTATTTCATTGTTTTCTTATTAATATTATTATACTACTAATAATATTTCATTAAGGTAGTTTGGTTTCTTTTTCAATCTGTAGGTCGGTCTCTCATTGGTCTCTTCCTTGGGAGAGAAATTAAAGAGAGCATCTGTCATTTGTTTTAGTGGTCAGCCCAGCACAAACCACTTCATGGTGACAGCAGTCAAATGGCAGGCTTTCAAGGGCAAAATCAGGGATAATCATCCTGTTCAAATTACAGTTTTTAATTTAAGTAGAACTTTTTTCTTACTGAGAATATTGTTACGCATTCATATTTTCATTTTATTAGTTTATGTATACAGCTACTCAGTTATTTTCATGTTATGGAATTTTATTTTATAATTAGCAAATGAATGGCATCCAAGCAATTTTAGATTTAATTTGATCAATATTTAATGAATTATAATTATCATTGCAACTCAAGTTTTGCACTGTCATATGTTGCTGCATAATGTTTAATCAAGGAGAGAGAGAGACTAAAATATAACTGGAAAACAGCTATCAAGTTTATGTTAAAGAAATGTAGCGGGATAATTAACTCAATTACAGAGGTCTAATTTAATAATTTTTCTAGTTACCACTTAAAAATTTAATTCCAAGAGCATTTCCCTAATTTATATTTTTAAATATGTGCTATATTTATTTTAAATACACAGAGAGCAAAACTACTTCGTGTTTTTGATGTTTGAAGTCTCTGCATCACCAGCAAAAATTCCCAGGTGCTCTGTCTGCAAAAATGAGACTAGCATTTCTGTAATTTCCAAAGGAGATCTGCTACATGGGCAGTCAATAGACTTTGCTTAGGCATTAATAAGAGACAGTTATGTAAATACTGCGGGAACCAGACAAACTATTTAAGGTTAATGTATCTGAAGACAGTGCAATGGGTCATGAAAATCCATGAAAATTGTATGTTTAATATTAAACCTCTTGTTCCACAAACTGAAGATACGTTTTACCCAAAAATATATCTTGCGGGTGATTGTTTGTATTTAGAAATACGAACATGGTTTCACTTTTTTTTTTTGTTAAGTAAAATTTAGTGATTGTGAAACATCTTCTCTGGTACTGTACTCTAAATCTAGTGGGAGTCCCTGCCCACGCCAGGGGGATTTAAACTAGATGATCTTTAAGGTCCCTTCCAACCCAACCATTCTATGATTGTATGTGTCGAAATGAGTTTTGAACAGGAATCCTGGAAGAAATCGAAACATTTCTGTTTCACTTTAAAATATGCAGTTATGGGTTTTGAAAAAGAGTTTATGTATAATTATTTGGAATAAATGATACACTTTCTTTCCAGGTGTTTCTGAAGATGTTTCTAACTCAAGACTCTCCTCATTTGACACAATATCTAAAGACATGGATTATTTACAAGCACACAGGTGCGCTGCACCTCTGGCTCTGCAACGTGCTGCCACCTTCACTGCTATTTGCATCTTGCAGATGAGTGCCGGGCTTTTGCTGTTGGCCAAAAACAAGGTGAGGATGCTCTTCACCCACATGCTTGTGGCTCTTGTTTTTTTCTGACAGTGACTGATGACTCTATATTATAGAACATACATTAAACCCCCCGATTTATTTTCTTTCTCGAGACAAATATTTGTTTACTTCAAGTGTAAAGCTAGACAATTTAAGGCTAAGAATAAGTTCCAAGATTTTACCCATGAGGGAGTTTACTATGGGAAAAACTTATCTTAGAGTTGTGTTGAAATTTGTGCCACTTGATATCTTTAGATCTGAATTGAATATGCAGCTAATACGTAAATGCATATGCATGTTGAATGAGGAGTTATAGTTAAAGGGAGAAAATTGCTGAATGAAATTGTGTGGTCTTCAAGGTGTATGAAGTGCCATTTGGGTTATAAAAATGAGTCCACTCTGGTCTTAAACCAGTAAGCCATAATTATACGGCCAACAGAGGCATGAACTAGCTATTGACTGACTCTTTTTTTATATTGATATGCAGAGTATGTATTAGAACAAAGAAGTGAGGTGAGGGATTTTGTTCTGAAGAAGGCATAGAGAGGAAAACTATTTTGGTAAATTGCTCTGATTTTTTTAAACACTGTCAGTTACAGCTAAATGAAAATGAGAGTATTTTTAGATTAACAATAATTTTCCTTATTTGAAGACTTTTGTTCTTTTAGTTAGAAGTTTGGAATGCAGTATGGGGGTCTGGTCATGCATGATGATTTACCATAATGTAGCATCCAATTTAATTTGGAGTGATGGCTGGAGGTATCTTTTAGCCTTTTAAAAATATTTTGCTAATAGCAAATGAAGAGTATAAAAATTTAAAAGCGAAAGGCAAATAACATCCAAGCCCAAATGTTTATCTAGGTAAAGTTTTTAGTATAGAGGTATTGTACAGCCCAGCCTTGCTTAGTGGTTTCAGGACTGGCCTCTTAATTTGGTTATTTTTGTCATAAATCATGTTTTTAAATAATGCACTTGTGTTCTTCTTATTTTCCTGATGTCATAACATTTTTTTGAAATGGGGAAAAAATGCCTAAATTCTAATATTATTAATATATGCAAAATACAAGTTTTGTATCTGATGCTATTCATCACATCCCAAATTAATCATCAGGGACAGAACCCAATATCTCATTTCAAGCAAAGACCAATAGCTCTTGGGGAAATTAAATCACCTTTCAGAATTATTTCATTTTGAAAAGCTAATAATTCAATGGAAATGAATTTTTAGAGGAAAAACCTGAGTGTGTTATATAATCTTTCTGTGGGGTTCTCCATCTCAGACATTAATGTTTCATACCACATTTTAAATTACAATTTGTTGAAAAATAATTTACAATGTTGTTGTGAGTGTCACAGTCCTTTAATGTTTCTGAAGTGATAAGAATATGATTTGGAAACTCAAGGGAACATCACTTAAATCTGATTGAGTCAGAGACAAACACAAAGGAGGGGACAGATGCAGAGCAGGAAATTCTCAATTTTGCAATGACATTTTCATCTCATCTTTTCCCTCTCCTATTCTACTCGAGAATAGCATGGCCAACCACTTTGTCAAAATATTGTGCAATCTGCTGTTCTGCAACCCTTCCCACTTGGTATGAAGATTTAATGGAGAATAGAAAATGCATTAAAAGCATATTTATTTTTAACTTTTCTGCTATAAGTAGTAGATAGCTCATGGCTATGCAGTGAGGGAGAAAAGGACTTATATCCTGTATGAAGATGGGAACAAGGGAGATGCTGTACTTAAAAGGGGAAAGGCTCATTTTGGATTCTTTTTAACACCTACACTTCCCACTTTAAAGATATGGTGGCCGTTGTGGGTTTTTTTGGTGCTTTTTTTTTTTTAATTATGAAGCAGGTGTTCAGGTATGCACTTCTGAAAGGAACAGGAACTGAGCTCAGCTGCACAGCTGCGTGTTGAATGTTGTTTCAGTACGTGAAGGCTCTGCTGTTACAGATGCTTGCAGCTAAGTCTTTGGCTTGCCTCAACATTAGTAGAGTCAGAATGTGTTCTAATAGCCAAAAAGAGAGGTTGTTTTGTAGGTTTTCAGAAGACATTTTTTTCCTTTACATGGATTCCCTTTTTCTAAATATGTTTATGCTCCTGGAGGTGCGAGAAGTGTGATCATCATTGGGGCTTACACTTAATGGGTTCTTGTGTTTGCCTGTGCCCCCTTGTCGTCCCATGTGCTACACTGCTACTCCTGCATCTGCCCTAGGAGATCTCTGATCACCCCTCAGCTACCTCTGAAGGAGATGTGAAAGATACCTGAGAAAAATAAGTCTATCATCAGTAGGCTTGGTTTTGCTCTCGGGGAATGTCTCCTTCCACTGGGAAGTTCTCAGCACTGTTGGTTGGAAAAAGGATGAGAAGTCCTGCTCTGTTAATGCCAGGATGTCTACTTTGAGATTAAATTTGCACGGTAAACAATGTACTGAATACTTATGAATCTTTTCAGAATAGTCCTAGCCAAGACATAATCTGTATGTTTCATTGAAGTGACATATTAATTATTGATTATGCTTAATGAATATGCTAATATGTAGAATTCAGGAGGTTTCTGCTGCCCTGTTGGGCTCTGTAGGCTCTCATACATTTTTTAAGAGGTGTCTGTAGGAGATAGTGTCTGGGCTTACGCTAAGGCACCATAATGAAGACCACATACAGAGTTCAAGGGCTGGTGCTTGTCCTTCAGGAATAACATCAGAAACTTGTTTTGTCTGACAGTTGTTCTTGGAATTTTAAATTAGATTATTCACTTTTTCACTGTGTAAATGGGGTAAGTTATTAGTGTTTTTCCATTCATCTGGGGACATAAAATAAGGTTTGACCTCATTTTCCATCTCATATCGGGGGGGAGGGGAAATAAGTGGAAAGAAGTTCAGGCCGACCATCTAGTCAATAATATATTAGAATTTAAGCACTCCTTCTGTATGCATTTGCAATGAGATTACAAAAGCCATTAAGCCTTTCTTTCTTCTTGCTGTTTTAATACTCAAGTGAAATAACCGATATGCACAGTGGAAACAACAAGTGTCTGCTGATGAGGCCTTGACTGTAGTTTTGAATACAGCCTCGAGCAAAGGCTGACGTTTAAATTGCTTCACTCTTAAAAGCCCTGGGGTGCTCTGTAGCATCTATGGGGACCTCAGCAGATGCATTCATAAACCTTTATGGTTGAAACCGTTTATAGAGTAACACATATTAAAGCAGTAACAATTAATTTAATAACATAGATGAAAACGGGAATAGTCTATGAAGAAATGTGCTATTGAAAGACTTGACAAATGTGAGACAGAAGTATATCTTGAGATCATGTTACCATGGGCACTCCATGAACTGATGAGATATCAACCTTGGAACTATTAGACTGCAAAGAATAAAAGCCACTCTTTTATTTTTTTGAATACTGAATTATTTCATTTCAGCAATTGTTATTTTTCTGTTGTTTTTCAAGTGCTAGCAGGCTCTCTCCAGTAAATCAAAAATTAAATGATGCTAGAGCTGCAAGCCAAGGTCCATGAGAAATCAAATAGTACATAAAGAGGAGTGCCACTGGAGAATTGACCCCTATGTATAAGAACAGTCTGTGTATTAATGAGTGACTAAAGAAGTATTCTAAAACAGCAATGATACTGAGTCACTTTAACAAGCAGTTTTTATTACTTATAGTTCTATTTCAAAATTCTTTAGAGAGTTTGGGAAAGTCCTTTCTTTGGTGGGAATTAATTCGAGGAAGCATAAAGTTCACCTGTGAGGATGGGACCGTCACTTTTTGGAGTGAATTAAGAGTGTGAATTCAGGGCTACTGAAATCCTAATATGTTGATATATGAAACTTCCATCAGTAATAGGAGCTGGAAGCTGTAGCCCTGAAACTACAGACTGTTTTTTGCACCCTTCCTCCTGGTGCATTTAGAGAGGAGCCCTCTGGCTGCAGGATGACTTACTGATGTGCAGCAGGTTCACCCATGGTGGAAGTCCAGAATTCAAGTACTCTTCAATTACATCCTTTTCCTATGTCTGTCTCACTTAATTCTTCTCTGAGGACAAGGAAGGATTCATAGACAGGTTTGCACTGTCTGGGATGTCTGATCCGTGTTAGAAGCTTGGACTCAACTGATTGATCCTTATAGGAAGGTCTTGTGTAGAGTGAGCTTAAAGAATAGGTCATGGAATTTTAATACAACTTTATGTAATAGGTTTGTATGCTACAAGTTTTAATTTTAGTGCAAACCAAAGTACTAATATGTAGCATAAACATGAAAAGAGATTTTCCCCAAAGTCCTGGAAATGTAGCTGACAACTTCAATTAGAGATGTCTGTAGTTTGTAAAAAGAGAAGTTACATTATTGTAAAAGAATTGGCTTCAGATATTCCGAAGGTCACAATTTTTTTCCAAAGCATAGGAGCAGATAAGATTCCTCTTTCAGTCAGGGGAAAACATTTCTTATTGAACCATCCGTTGTGCAAAAAGAGCAATGTGATGAACTAGTTTAAACTGGCCTAAAGTTTCCTAAAACAGTAGAATAAATTGCTGTGCAACAGCAGGTTCTCCTCTTCAGATCTAGCATAAAATCTGAATCTTTTATGATCTGTAGTCATGGCCTCAGGTCACATGAAGGCACTGCTTCTAATCATCTCTTTGGCTGCAACCAGAACATATTCCTGCCAATACCATACTATACCATGGTATGGTATCCCACACTGGTCCATCATATAAGATAGACCTTAGATGATATTCCATAGTACAGTATGGATATCTTTGAAAGGAAAGTACTTTTTCTTGACGTTTTGTGCAAAGATGATCTACGTGAATGGTTTTGTAGAGGATGCAGAACATCTTGCTTCTTTGCTGACTGGATATATTCTTCTGAAAGAGCATGCAGAATTTTTCTCAGTATTATCATTGAAAAAGTAAGGATTGTTCCTTCTTCTGGAAATGGATGCCTCAAAAAAGGCTATCCTGAAAGTTTGGGGTAAACAGCTACTATCTATGCTGTTGAGGTTTAGCCTCAGCCGGCAACAAAGAACCACAGGCTGCTGGATCCTCCCTCCCCTCCTTTTTCCCCCTCCCCTCCAGCTGTGGGATGAGGGAGAATTGGAACAAAAGAGCAAAACTTTCAGGTTGAGATAAAGGCAGTTTAACAGAACAGCAAAGGGAAGAGGAAAATGACAGCAATAACACTGATAGAGGAATGTGTGAAACACAATTACTGTGCCACTGCTTTCTGAACTGATGAAGCAGCGCTCTCTGCCCACAGTCTGGGTAGAGGCAGTGCAAAGGATGCTACATTGAACTTGGCTGTAGTGAAAGGCTTCTTCTGCCTTAACGGTAAACAAGAGTAAACTCTGTATTTCTGTGGTTGCCCTTGGGGGTCAAATCAATAAGTACTCGGTTTTCCTTGCTTGAAGCTTATACTTTCTGTAAGAGTTTGATTTTCCTTTCAAAAAGCCTTAATTCTTCTTCCTTTGGAAAACAAATTTCACCACCAACCCATAAATAATCACAGGAAAACATAATAGCAGCCTAATTTACATCTAACCTTTCTTTTTAATGATTAATGGATACTATTTATGTAAACTGTTTCTACATTCCAGTGTGAAATGAAATTTAAATTGCAAATTTTGCAGTGGTGTATTTTAACTGGTGACCCTTTCCCCAATCACAAATTAAAAAAACCCAATTACATTTGCAATAAAGATGCTAATGCACTTCTTGTTTCTAGGGCACGTAAAGTTCTTGCTGCCAGTAACTTTATTTTCCCTGTTGATGAGCCAATAAAAATGTATTTTCCAATGTGCTCCAAGATCTGTGTATGTGCACATTTAGGAAAGCAGCTAAAGAATAATTCTTAGCACATCCACTTTGCAGCAGCATTCATGGTCAAGTGAACCTAGTGCATGTTGAAGGCTACGTCGTCTACCATTCTTCACAGTCAAGAGCAGCCCTTTCAAAGAAAGTAGTTTTTCAGCGCATCTGAGGCATTGAACCTTCACACTAGCCAAAGGCTTCTTCAGCATTTGTGATTCCTAAGTTCTTCAAGGCTGGTGCCAAAGATGCTCCTCTCTGCCTGCCTGCAGAGGTCTAAGTGCTGCACTTCACTTGGATTGCCCTTCATCCAGGACTACCAGGAGTGGCTCCCAGCTGAAACGTGACGCAGGTCTCTGGAGACAGGCTTTCTCTAACAAACACCTCATTTGAAGTTGTTTGCATTCCAGAGAGCTTTTGATTTAGGGTCTTGGAGGCAATTTGGTTCCAGCCAAAGTAATCTCTTTCTTTTGCTTCTAATTGTGCTCAGAATACTCTTTGGGCATTAAAATGAGAAAGCATTTTGCAACTTGTTGCTTTATTTGAACTCTTACGGAGTGCAGAGGAGGGAGCTGCAGTGTTTTCCCTGAGTCTCATCATATTCAGGACCGCATTTCAGCTGTGACTTTCAAAGGCCAACACAGATCGACAAGACCCCTCTTGAAAAGGCTGGTGGCCACTGCGAGCCATTACAAAACCAACTGAGTTGGAATTATAGCCAAGACACTGCAAAGTCCTATGAACTTGTCACATCAGTTTGGGGATCTTGAAGGGAATGAGAACAAACACAGACTTTCCAGGTGTGTGCAGGGGGGAAAAATTACACCAGAACAGGGTGCACTTTGCTGCTTTAGGGTTGCTGGTCTTCTGAAGGAAATATGGACAGCACTTTTCAGCTGGATATATTTTCATCCCCAAGACAGCAAACTAGACACAACCATATAGAAACTACTTGAACTACTTGAGAAGCTTGGGTTTGTTTTCTTTTTTTTTGAGAGTGCTTTTTTTTTGGGGGGGGGGGGGCCCAGGAGGAGGAAGCTTTTTTTCTATTTTTGGAGCAATGCGCTGTCAGAAAAGCGCAGGACCAAATGCTGTCTTCAGTTGTGTCTATACATCTGCAGGGGAAATAGAAAGGTGATAAGGATAAAAAAATAGACAAGTGTACAGAAAGGCAGAGTTTCAGTACTGTATAATGCTGCTGGCTGATGATGGCAGGAGACAGAGCAAAGCACTGCTCAGGTGCTGTTTGCTGCTCTGCGTGGCCAGTGGTAAGAAAATACCTTTTTACTTGTAGACTGAGCAAACTTGTTCTGTGAAACTTTAAATGCAGAATCTCTGGCTGTCATTTTAAGAGGTGCTTTGCAGAAGAAAAGACCACTTTAATAGTAGGTATACAAACTTTCTCAGTAATACTTTTGAAACCTGTGACAGAGATGAACCCGAGGAATTTCAGGCTGTAACTTTTACCTTGGCTTCTAGGAGTACCCAGTTGTTCCTGACTGTGACAGATCTCTTGGGAGAGGGAGCATCGTTGTGTGGTGGGAATCCACATGATGTAGAGTTGTGGCTGGACTGAGCGGGCCAATAATTTAAACAGTGCAATCACCTCGCTTTAACTTGGGTGAAACTAACTGCTCAGTGTCACAAATGGCTTATAAGGTGCCTTGGATTCCGTAGATGACTCTTTGGAGTGCTGTTCATGGCACAGGATCTGGTGGGTGCTCAGGCCAGCAGTGACCAGCAACCTGAGCGTGCTCCAGGGATGAGCTCGTTGCTGCTTGTGCACGATGCAGTCACCACTGCACAGTGACTGAGCAACTCCTGTGTTCTGGAAACCCCAAATCTGGGCTTGGGGATGTAGGTTCTAAATCCAGTGTGGTGATCTTGGTGTAGCATGTTAGTGTTTGTGTTTGCAGTCCAAGGGAGCCCAGTGTGTGTTGTTTTGCTGGATCATTGGCAGGTACACTATATGCACTTACTGTTCTTGTAGCTTTGCTTAGCTCTTGTCATTAAATTCAAAAAGCCTGAAATCTCAATGCTTGCTGTAATCACTTCTATCTGTGGCGTGATATAATTGTTTATCCTGAAAATTTGTTAGCATATAATGCTGTCTTTATATTGCCACCAGCCTTGAGCTCTGTCATTGTGTGGTTTCCTGCTATTGTTCTGGCCAGCGAAAGCCCACCTGACCTTGGGTCTTTCCTTAATGTCTCTATGTGAAGACTAACTTAGTCTGATTTCTCATTGCTCACAATGCTATCTTATTACTTATTTTCTCATTTAATTTTTATCTGAAAGTATTGCGTAGTTATAGTTAAGAGGTTGGATCCCTTCAGTAATTTGTTTTTACCACTTATTGTACAGGTGACCAAAGCACTCGACTCAAGTGATAAGAACTCATACAAAACGTGGTGTTCTTGCTGCCCTTCAGAGCAGGCTTCTGTGTAACAATAGGTTCAGACCTTTCCTGACAAAGAGGCACCAAATTGATTTAATGGAGCGTTATAGCCACAGACAAGGTTTCAGATTAGAATAAACCCACTTTTTTCACCCTCAGTTATTTCACTGCAGAGGTTAGTGGCTTTTGAACATGAACTTATTTCTGATGATATTAGAAGTAACACAACTGAGTTTGTAAATGAGCATGGTTAAATGGAGTCTGTAATACATAAAAATGAAAGTTTTACTATTTCACTTTTTCTTTAATGAAGGTGTTCAGGCAAGGTGTAAGTTATATTGCTTAAAGAGTTTTAGTTTATATTATAGCACTGAAGATGCTGAACTTGTTAGCTTGTTGATTGCATGATTGTGTCAGTGCTAATCATGACTGACAAATAATTTAAGCAATGTTTCTAGCTCTATTAAAGCATATATTCCAACAACCATAAAATCCTCATCTGAAAGGCAAATTCTGTGTGATGTAGCCCACTGAGACTCTTTCCAAGCTGCACACACACCAAAATGTTTGTTGTGCTGCTAGATGTGAATATTGACTTTTAATTTACCCTTTAAAATTAAAATCAGGAGAAGAGAAAACCTTTTCTAAAGAGTTTTAGCTCCTTCTAATTTAACCAATTATCAGTATACACTTAAGAAAACACAATGTAACATCCCTCTTCCATGACTTGTAATTTGCCTGAGTGGGGAAGGGAAGGCTCTGGTGGCAGGTTTATTTTTGCTTTTTAATAAAACTATTGGTTTTGTACAATCTGCTCTGTTGCAAGAGAAGAGACTGGAACTGTTGCCTATTTCCACCACTTCTAAGGAAATGTTTTGAAGGCATCATGCTCTCCATCTCTATAGCCCTGTAAATCTTGCACAGCTTTCAATGGGAGAGGGGAGCAATGAGCTTCCTCATCCTCCCATGCAGCTCAGCAGTCAGCCTCTGCTTCAGGGAGGCCATCCATGCACACACACTGAGGCAGGCACTCTCTGTGTAGATATCCCATATCGCTATTTTATTGCACTTAGAGACAAAAAGGTGGGGGGAAAGAGAGGGTCCTGATATTTAGGGAAGCGCTTAGTCCTGTCTGAGATCTGGATTTGCTCTGGACACGTCAGATAGGATGAGTTACCTGAGGTGGGTGCTCTACCTGGTCCCTGGGCTAAAGTGGGAGGACCCTGCCTACCTGCTTGGATGCAGCTTTGAGGGGCACGGAGATATAACTGCAGGTGTTTGGGGAAGATTTCTGCCATCAAAAGTATGTTGAAGAACAGGACTGTTGCAGGATGTTCCCTTGGGGAAAGTCAGAGAATACATCAGGAATCCCAGGTTTCTTGCAGTTTGGGCACCTCTGACTCTTCTGCTTTTTTTGCTGCTTTCATCTGCAGCCTGAGCATGTCCTGCTCCTCAGCACAGTGCTCACCAGGTGTTGTAAAGCATCCTGTCTCATCCAGGGAAGACATTTCCTTGTGAGGGAAAGATTTTCTTGTGCCGTCCTTAGGGTATAGACTTTAAAACCGTTTGCAACCTACCGAATTGCAATTATTTTTCTCTATCCTTGTAGAACACTTTTGTCAAAAAAACCTGCCTTCTTTTTCTTTTTTATTACTATATGTGATTTTTCATTAAAATATGTATCTTTTTAAAGCACAATTTAAAGGTCTGTTGCTACAAAACTGCATGCCACACCTTCTGTTTAAGTACATACCTTCACCAGAGGGAAAATTACAGAAGGAGATGATGGAGACCTGAAATTCTGAGATTTATCTAAATTTTGGTGTATGTCTTGAAGTAAGTGGCAGGTCCAAGACTGCAATTGGAGAGGTCTTTGAAGCAGTTCATATTTACACGTGGGTTCATTAACACACACATTTCTGATGAAAGTATACAGCCGGGTGGAAACAGAATTCTTAACATGACAAAGAATTCCCTTGGGAATTATGCTAACGATACCAAGGAAGTGTAAAATGAAAAGGTGTTGGATGATTCAGGTCCACAAGCTTCATAGCAGTTTAGAACTACATTCACCACAATTGCCAGCGGCGTCTTCAAAGCTGTGTTGCTGAACACAGATGTTGAATCTGCCATCTGACTTACAATTTGTGAAAAACCCTAGATCGCACATCCCTCAGATGTATGGAACTAAGAAGCTGAACCAGTATGATTTGGTTTTGTTTGTTTGCATGATTTTTTAAAATTTTTTTTCTGCCAAAAGTAAAATCATGTTAAAGCAGAAGCTTGTCTTGTAGGCATTGTATTTCAGAAATTTCCAAAGTGTCTGAAACAGAAATTAAAAGATTAACAGGAAAAGCATTAGAACAACAATAATACAATACATCGCATGTAAAAAGCCAAACACAATGACAGCGGCATCATGCCTCTTAAGAACACCTGCAGCAGTGAAACAGGCTGGACAGGGATGTTTCAAAAGGACAGTTTTGAATACATTTTGTTCCTATTACTTAAATTCATCAGCTTAATAACTCAGAGGAGGGATGTCGGTTGTTGAAAACCTTGATGAGTGGTGGAGCTTGCTGTTCCCTTGTCATTCTAGGCCTGTCTAATTTCTGCTCAGCCTACCTTATCAGCATGTCAGATGGAAATCAAATCTCTCGCAGAAGCTGTATTATTACTGTTTTGTTTTTAAGCAGACATAAAAACTGACAGTTTTCTGACTTTTTTTTGCAATTGGGGGCAAAAATTTTAGACTGCAATATTTTTCTGTACAAAAGCTTAACAGTATTGATGTGATTTTTCCATCCCTCCTTTTTAAAGAAGTACATAGGAGCCAAACTTTCACAAAGAAAATCAGAATCTGCCAGGTTTTGTTGTGGGTTTTTTTGGTTTGGTTTTTTTTTTTTTTTTTGATCTGAAGAATCAGACCCTCCATTTCTACAAAGTGGCTTCAGTTTTGCTGAAATATGTTTGAAGATTCTTCTTGTTCCATAGCTTCAGTGTATGCAATATAAATCAAGAGACTACAAATGGACAGCTTCATATGAGCTCTTATTTTTATTTGTGAAGAAGGTAGCAGTTTATGCTCTTTTTGTTCATAGTAGAATAAAACTGAAGTGAAGCATTGCTTTGGCCAAGGAAAATTTGATATATTCGGACTTCGAATAGCCTATTTTCCCCCTTTTCCTGTCCTTAATTCTGCTTTTGTTTCATTCTCACTCTGCAGTAAAGTAACATCCTCAGCTCTTCATGGGTAAAAGATGATCCAAGTGTTTGGGTCATGTTAACTTTGCTGATCAGCTCAGATAATGAAGACTACAGGCTTTGACAGCGAGGGTCAGTGAGCCAGTGAGCCTTCTAGGGGACGTTTCTATGCTATCCTCCATGTACCACAGTTTTCCCTTTTTCTTCTTCCTGTGCATTGGTGCATTTTCACTAGTTTTCATGAAATAAGTCACAGTTCACAGTGATATGTGATTATTGATGAATGTTGCTTGTTAAAAGGATTCAGGGTTATAAACATCCTTGCAATGACACTTATTTTGGCAGTTTTAAAAAAATAACAGAGTCTTTTCCTACTAACGGGTCTAATCATGTAGGACTCTCTTTTGCATTTAACTATTGTAAATTGTAAATAGACAAATACTGTATAGCTGTATGCATGTGATTAGGAGGTAGGACTTTAGAAGCCTTCCAGCAAGCATTTAGTTAGCTGCACAAAGAGGTTTCAAAATAAGCTTGCTTTTTGTGGATGAACCTAAGGCAAGAAGCACTGAGTACGCAGACAAAATTCAGCATTGCTGGAGCAATGATAAAGGCCCTTGGAGAGGGATGCTGAGAGCTGAGGAGAAGAGGCAGAAAGGTTTAGGGAGAAACTGGGGCTGGAAAGAAACAGAAGAATTCAGTGAGGATTCAGATGAATGAATAAGGATTGCTGGAACCATTGGGACTGCAAGGTGGAAGGCAGGGATTTCATTTCTCTGCCTTGTAACCATGCAGCCTTCTAGTTCTACGTCCAGTTGAGCCCCAGGGATTGCTGCCTTGTGCCTCCCAGAATGCTGAGAAGGGACTCAGAAGAGATGGGGTAACAAAGGCAGGGAGGCAGGGGAAGGTGGGCGTTGGAAGGACGGGGAGGAAATCTGTGGAGGGAGAGTGAGGAAAACGGGGTAAGATTGGTGGGAAACTGGAAAGAGTTTTCCTCTTCTTTAAGCTGGTGGGGCAGGACATGGTGGCATCTTCTGGGGAGTCTGTCCTGCTCTAGCTTTGCTTACTGGTCCCAGCAGGAACTGGGTTGGGTGGACAGCTATGGGACAAAAGGGCTAGGGCTGCCATTCTGCATTTCATCACCTAAAGGAACTGAACTTGCTAATTACACGTTATGTGATCAAAATAGGTTGGTTGGGACAAGAAGCAAATTCATTGCATGAAGTAATTTTGCTGACTTTACCAGGAATGTATTTAGCCGGTTAGGTTCTAGCACATAAAACATCTGTGAGCTGTGATTTTATTTTCTAAATTTAATTTATATGCTCTTTTAGCAATTTTAAATTTTTTCCTTTTGAAATGCAGCAAATACGCATCAAAAAAATCTCAGTCTAAGACTGTGAGATAATCTGCCTATGTGCTGATTAATCCTCATATATAAATGATAAATAATGATGGTTATTGGAAATTCAAAACTTGTACAAATCATCATTAGACTCATCACTTCTATTTTGTTGCTGGATTATGAATCCAGGAGAAATGCTCTCATAGCTGGTACACTGAAAACTCCCATAATGAACTCCCATGATACAGCAAAGATTGTTGCCAATAACATAAATAAACGTGTTGTACCATCCTGTGAACATGAAATGGAATATAAAACGTAGCGACTGGAAGGTTGGGAAAGGTTGTTCTGTGGTAGTTGGTTTATATTTTATAACTATGGGAACTAAATCAATATCATGATTCTTTATGCACAAACATTTTCAATCTTGTTTTGGAATTCTTATAAAATATTCAATAAACCAGAGAAGAGATAGTAACTTGAAAGGTTCAGGAAATTTTCTTTGCTCTGGATGGAACATTACTTTAGAGGATTGAAAAATATCGCACAGCTTTCTTTCCACGAATGGTGTTGCATACAACTGTGTGTTTCAGAAAATAAGAAAAAAATCCAGTAGCTGTAGGTAAGCATGTTAATCGTGTTAGTGAACAAATGTATGTAAACACAGTGACCTTTCATCAAATGAGGCAAAGTGGTTTGTGGGCTGCTCTCCGAGCAGTAAGGGGCTGTAAACGCAATCTAACAAATTTTGTTTATGCAGTCAGTTGTCTTCCTTAGAGCTCCTTAGGGTTTGCAGTTTGCATGATAGTAGAGTTTAAAGGCTCTCTTGTGTGTGTGTGTGTGTGTCTCCTTCAGGCTGAGGCATTACACAGCTGTGTTTCACTGCCACATAGGTCTTAAATGGCTTTCACACTGTGCCCTGATTTTGCATCCTTAAATGCCCTCCCATCTCAGGCCTTGTATTGTGATTTCAAAAAAAACAAACCCCAACCCCCAAACTTTGTATTAGGACACAGTCTTTTCAAACTTACACATAAATTGGCTTTAAATATGTGCTTAAAGTAAAGCATTTTAAAATTAATTTTCATTGCTGTAAAGAAGAATGGAAAGCAGGTTTTACTGTGAGAGGGAGTCTAATTTGTTGTCAACTGTCCTGTGCAATTAAGACTATAATTTGTGACCTCTATGAAAAATGGAGTTCTTTCATGTAGTAGAGCTCAATTTTTTACTTCAAAGAGCACATAATTTTGTCGCTGCTTTTCTGAATAGAATTTCACTTTATTCAATTAATTACATTTTATATTTAATCTTACCATTTAGTTAGTAAACTAAGTTATTTTATTTATTACTCTGTTAAACAGAATAATTCTATTTCTATTATTTCTGTTCCTGTTCCTATTCCTATTTCCTTGCTATTCATTCCAGCTCTTTAGGTTGAAGGGAATTTCTGCCATCATCTGCTCCTTCCCTCACTCAGAGCACAGCTAATTCTCAAATCACTGTAGCTTGCTCAGAGCCTTGTCCGTTTGCCTTCTGAATATTTCCAAGGATGGAGATTTCACAACCTGTCTATAAAAGCATGAGATACCGACCCAGTGTCCTGCATTTGTAACTTTTGGTCCAACTCTTGTAAAGAACTCAGTGTAGCACTAAGGATGTCACAAGAACAGCTGCCTTATACCGAGGAGGATTTATTTGTGATGGATAATGCAGTACAGGGAAGATAAGCCAACTAAAAACAATTCGTATTGCAAAACGAATCCCTTCATTGACGAATCAAGTGACTTGTCACATGGAAACTATTTGGTTTTTTGGAAGAGTCTATAAAGGACTTCGTGGAGGAAGTTATAAATCCTGCATTCATTAATTTCTGTAGAGTAGTCTGAATCTTCCTCTCCTTTTTCCAATGAGAAATACTTCCTTTGGAACTGATTAGTTGTTCTTTTATTATTTCTAAAAAAAATGTTGACATATCCAGAGTGACATTCTTATTTTGTCTTTTGTATGAAAGCACTTAGCATTGTGCACACAAAGCATTAAAAACACTATAAACAAAGCCAGCCACATATGTCTTTAAAATGTTGCGATTTTTTATTTTTTATTTAAAAGCTGCTCTTCTACTTTGTCTTCTCTTTTTTGCAGCCTGATCAATGTTTTCATATCTTTCATATCACGTCAATATGATAAATTCAACTGTTAGTGCTTGAACCGTTTCTCTGTAAGGAAAGCAGAGAGACTGACGTGATCTCATGGGCTCCAATAATGGAGGAATTATGAAATATGTATTCATGCAAAATATAAGCAACAGAATTTAAAGACCGAGACTGTAACTGTGTGTGCACAGGTATGACAGTTTCTAGTACAAGGAAAACTTCTGGATTTTAGAATAAACTATGTTTTTTTAACATTTGCATAAAATTATTTGCCCTTTAATTTCCTTGCCATTACAATTTCAGGAAACTATTGTAGAAAGGTAAGATGGGTAAAGATACACCGAAGGATGGTTGCGGTATTTTTAGCTAAAGACTAGTGTCCACAAAGAGGTTTCAGATCTGTTTGGTGAGTAAAATTCACAAAATGTGTCTAGACTTGATCTAAATGAGCCTTTGGGTAGTCAGGTGAACTGTGAATTTTCTGATCTCCATCCAGCCACTCCTGTATTTGGATGCGTTCCATGCAGAATACATTTTACTTTATAAAACCTCTAGACTTGATTAATTTATGCCAGTATTGATATAGGAATGAAGCCGCATACCCTACAATAGCTATTGCAACAAAATGCATGTAAAGTAGTGGTCAGTTCACTCTGCACTGCCTTTCACAGGCAGTCTCTGAAGGGCTGCTATTTTGATATTCAATTTTTTTACAGGATTAGTTCTGTTTGCTGGAATGATTTCAACTCGCTGTGGCTATGGCAATTGCATTCTTTGGAATTAGATTACAGAATTTTCTACTGTGAAAGACACAAAGGCTGTAGACTGCATTGTTTTTGAACTAAATATAATGCTATACTAAGTATAGGTTTTCTCCAATGCAGATACGAAGGTTCCAGAAAAATCAAACAACCCAAACTCCTCCGTGTGTCTCCCATCCAGATTTCATTATGACTACTTTTTGTGACTTCTGTTTTTGAACAACCAAGAAGCCACTGCCTTAAAAACAGTGTGGATTTCACATGTCAGGTGAGGAAGTTTCTCAGCTCCCTTGCACTTTGTTTCTTTCACAGGCTTTGCAGAAGTCATAATTTCTGAGATAAAACAAACCTCACCTAGTGCCTTCTTTCAAGTAGTGAAGCCTAATTAGGATCTCTGGTAAAATTCTGAGTGTTAGCCAGATGCAGAAGTCCTCCAGTGTCCGTGACTTTTTGTCATTAAGAGTTAACACCATTAGCTTTTAAAGAATGCTTCATTTAGACATTATTAGACATATTACAGAAAAAAAAAAACCAAACCGAAAACTACCTAAGGCCATTACTATAGTTTGACTGCTGCTTATTTTTCTTTAATTCACAGTTGGCTGCTACAGGGTCTTTATCCTTCAGCCACCCCAAAAGTCAGAACAATATTATACATGCACTTTGTTATCTTCCTTTTAAAAAAGATTCCAAAACCCAACCCTCTTCCCCTGAAGTGAACCAAGGCAGTCTGAAATCCTTTTCTGTGTGTTCTCTGCTGTGAACACACTTTGAAGGAATCCTTTTGTTCTCATTTTCAGGTGTTTTGTTGATATTTTGGGTGTGTTTCTTTTCTAAGCTGCATCATCACGTCTTCCTTGGGTTATATGATAAACAGGATCTCTGGGAAGCGGTCATGGTAGGAGTATTTTTAATGCATACCTAGCTTATCAGTATTAGATCTTCCCTCTCCCTTTAATTCACAGTTTGTCTTGTAAGCTTTTATTGTGTAACATTTTAGTTTTAAAACCAATCTGATTCCCTTAAAAAAATGTTTGTAAGGTCTAGTTGCTATCCCAATTACTATAATTATGGCACCTGTTGCCATGACCTGAAGACAAGAACATATGGTGTGCAAGGAGCCAAGAAGTTCCACCTAAACATGAGGAGGAACTTCTTTACTTTTGGGGGTGGCAGAGCCCTGGAACGGGCTGCCCAGGGAGTTGGTGGAGTCTCCTTCTCTGGAGACATCCAAAACCCTCCTGGACATGTTCCTGTGCAACCTGCTCTGGGTGGACCTGATTTGGCAGGGGGGTTGGACTAGATGATCTCCAGAGGTCCCTTCCGACTCCATATGATTCTGTGATTCTGTGAAGGAGCCTGTTGAACAACGGGGCACCCCATGGCTTTACAACCCGAAGTGGCTGTGTTGCGAGAGCAGCAGGTTACCGGGCTATCGTTCTGCAAGCCCCAAACAATTGTGATGAGAAACACTTGAGTGTCCACTGTAGGGGTACTGCAGAGAGAGGAGCAATGAACATCGGGGGACAGTAACGTTTTGTACTGCTCCATTCATCTGTGAGAGGTTGTGTGTTTAGATCCCCTGTCACTTTGCCTTATTATATGTATGTGCATATTCATATATAATTCCTCATGAATCGTTTTAAAGATACTTTTAACATAATGGCAAAGGAAGCATTTATTTTTACGATAGCCATGTTCACAGCATTTGGATATTTACTCACAGCAAATAGCAGGTTATTTGCTGCAGTGCTAAACAGGCTGAAGTTTTCGTCCTAAAAATTAACTAAATAGGTAGTAAAAAGCGAGACTCAATAACATAATGATCAAACTTTTTAATTTTTAAGTTTTCTTGAGAAAAAGTCTTAAAATATTTCAAAAATAAATGTTTTCCAATGTATCTGAGTACTACAGACCTGAGACAAACCCTCCATCCTATGGACCGTATGCACTTCCTTATCTACAAGGTGGAGTAACTCTACCTTCTGTGAATTGTCCAGCATGGAAACGACTCTCCTGATCATTAGCAACTGGCCTTTTCCTGTCCCTCCAATTTGATGCAGTATGGCTGTAGGTGGTAAACTTTTCCCCAGCTTCTACCTGTAACATCTCCCCCTCTGTTTCTTGTTCTCTTGACCATCTTATTTTTAACAATGATTCTGCCACTGTATTGTACAGGGGAAAATACTGCTGTCTGATGGAATTAAAGGGGATCAAGAGCTGTATGAATGATCCAATCAAGGTGAGTTAAACCTTTGAAAATTGGTCCTGTGTTCATCTTCGCTGGGCTTTTTCTCTGACAATATGAAAGGAAATTATAAATGCTTGTTGAGACAAGTGTTATTCATGTTCACCATTAGTGGCAATTTGCTGGCTGTACTCCTAATTAATCATTCCTTTAGGCTCCCATTTAGTTTCTGACAATGGCGAACACATGCTTTCAAAAACTGCACCCTATAGACTGACACTGTTTGTGGGTGTTTTCTGAAGGAGAGGATGTGGCCATGGTAATGCATTCCACAGCGCTTTGAAATGAATTCCCAAGTGCTTCAATCACTGTTCTCCGCTCTAGGCCAAAGGCAAACATTGTTCTTACTGAATGAGATGAGGGTTTCATTTACCAGCGATGTAAAACTCGAACACCAAGATTCCATTACATGGGATGTATTTAAATGAAATATTATGAAAATGGAGATTGTATGACTCTCCGCGTGAAATGAATGTGGTTTGAAATGAAAGGTGTCCATGCTAAATACCGTTATCTTCCCACAGTGTTAGATTGCTGCTTGCTTTTCTGCAGGAAGCGAGAAGCAAGGGCAGTGATCCCCCTTTACTGCAGCCTCAGCAAATATGAATTTGGTTATACACACATGAGAAATCTGCAAGGCTTTTCCCTGGCTATGGGGAAGAACAGACATGTTGTTCCTGTAAAAATCTTTCAAGTTATACAGTAGTTAGCTGAAATACCTAAATAGCCTTTGGAGCAAGGAATGGAACCAGGTAGGACTCATACGAATGTGTCATCTCCAGCTTGCTTTCTCGCTCTCTCTTTATGCCTAGTTATCTTGAAGGTTTTTTCTGTGCTGTGTTGGACAAGGTGAAAATCATCTTTCCTGGTCCCTTAGTAGAGTAGGCTTTATTTCACTTGGGTGGAGCAGGAAATTGAACATTCCCACTTCTGGTAAGTGGCTATAATGTATAGTTATTTTTGGCGGTTTGTTTTTTTCTGGTCGCTGGCAAAAGTACTTCTCCAGTCATGAGTAAAGGCATAGGAAGATGGGGATTTATTTCTGTCCTCAGTTTCATAGCTAATTCTAAATAAGAGTCTGCTGAAGCTCATTACAGTTTGTCCAGGGCCTCTGAAGGTCTTAGAGTGCTCCTGGCCTCACTCTGGGTTCTGCGTCCCACATCTCAGTGTGGTGCAGTGCACACTTTACTTCTCTAAGATCTGGCCCCTAAACTTTCTGCCTGTATTTCAATATACAGTTGCTTTTTGTTTTTATTTTTGGTTTGCTTTTTTTTCCCCATTTATTTATTTATATTTATATTTTTGGGTTTCTGTGCTGTGTCTAGTGGCATTGGTCAATCCCATGCTATGTGCTATCACACATTACACAAAACAGGAGGATTGCAAACGGGTAATTAGAAAGACCAAGTGTACTGTTTTCCTAATTAAATTGCATTGTCACATAAAAAAAATGTATTTTGTTCGTGAAGCTGTGCAGAGATAGGTGTTACTCTGATACGATGGTTTCTGAAGTGACGGATTTTCTGTTGATCCCTCAGATCCTGGCTGTTGTTTGCGAATACATAGTTGAAGCATTACAGAGAAAACCTTCTAAATGTGACTCAAGCATAAGTATGCAATGTAATGTAATAAATATAATGGAAAAGCCATGTATGCCTAAGTCTGCAGAGAACTTGAGACAGTAGTTTGCAGTGTGAGATTTCCTGTTTACTTCAGGGGAGGCTCATTCATACCACAGTGGTGATTTCTTTAATGTTCAGCAAATGGCAATGCGTTCCATGATGAATTTTGTTCTCAGTATACTTTCCTTCTCATGCTTAAAATATTCTTCAGAATATTATTTTTTGATAGTATTCTCTTAGAAACCTGACATCCCAGATTTATGCTACAGTCAATTACTACTGATAAAGATTCTTAATTAGAATATAATGATTTTGTGTATAAGGTACTGATTCGGGATGTGAGAGGCCTCGATTATACTGCTGATTTCATCACAGACTTGCTATTTACTCACAAACTTAATACTTAATTGTGTCTATCTTTTATCTGCCTTGTTTATCAAAGACTGCAAATGTTTTAGGGAATGGGATTTTTTCCTACTGAAATGTATAGAGCAAACACAATGCAACCCTGATCTTACCAAGAGACTTCAGTCATTACCATGTAACATTTGTAATACTCATGATTAATAATATATTCCAGCTGACATCCTAAAGCTCGGTTTTGAAAGTTAAAGTAGCTAGCAATTTCTGAGATAATTCAGATCTTAAAGAAAAGCATAAAATTGATTTCTCTGTGTTCCTCTGTTGACATTGTGGTAACTCAGCTCCCAATCTTATAATGACTTTCTGCAAATCTGAGCATACTGTTGAGCAGCTTTACTGATGAGTGGAGCTGCTCATGTTCGCAATATTAAGTGCGTGTGAGAGTTACTGAATTGGAATAAAATATAAGAAATCATATTCTTTTTATTGTTTTGAGATACTGGTTTGTGATCTTGCATACAAATCTTCTTTGCCACGTATAGAAGATTTCTGATTTCTGACCCTTACAAGAATGAGTTATTGTGTATACTGTGTTTTTACAACCGATTTATACTAGCCCTCAAAAGTGGACATTGGTAAAAATATTGTCACGTTCTTTGCGTTAGCTGCCTCACTGTAAGAATACTGAAAGCCATGTCATTTCAGGTTTTCTTAGTGTCTTTTAATTATGTGCAAACCAAAATTAATGAGCCAGTTATCTGCATGTGAAAGAAGTCAGCAGTTTTTGGATATTTCTGTACATACACTTCACAGATTCTGACTGAGGTTAGAAAGCTACTGTATCACAAATTAATCTCATTCTGGAGGAGATGTCTAAGAAAATTAGGTGATTACTCTCTGAGAGCGCCTGTTTCTCTGTAACATCTGTAGCAGCAGCGCAAGTAACTAGCTCAGATGAATTACTTGGTGTTGGGTGAGATGAATACCCTTGTGTTGGTCCATGGGGGAACTCCAAATGACTCAGATCTGAATGAATAGGATGGATAAAGGAACCTTCATTCATGGCTCTGAAGACAGTTACTTTCTGTGGGAGCACCTAAGGTTTTCTTGTATTATGAGGAAGTTAGATACTCTGATTCAAAAGAAAGGAATTTAAAATATTACAGAGGTTTCTGACTTTGTCTCAATGAATGTGGTACTCTGGGTGAGGCAGGTAAACATGTTTAGAGCTTTTTAATTACCCCTTTTTCTGGTCTGGATGTGGGCAGTTTTCTGAAACTCTGGAAGACCCCTCGTAAAGCCTCTATTGTTGTTGTGACATCAAATATTACAGAAGGGATAACCTTGAATAGAACTCATTTAGACAGCTGGGCTTTGGAACAAGCATACAGTTTGTCCTCAAGAACTAGTAGTCAATGTAAGACTACTTCATGGAGCCAGAGTTAGCTTAGCTTTAGAGTTAAAAGTTGCTAGACCAAACATGGAACTTTGCCTGGGTTCAGTAAATCTGTCCGAGTTGTCTCTGAACTAGGCTGTGGTTGTTCTTTGGACAAGTCAGATGTTTGAAACCTCCCAAGTGTTGGCATTGCAGTGCTTGGAACCTTAACACTGACACAATGACACCACCACAGGAAGAGCCCTGACCCCCATGGCTGTTGCTGGTCATCATCAACAACCATGGCAAAAGACATTAAATGGTTACGGCAAGTCCCAGCTGCAATTCACTACGGGATCAAAGAATGAAGGGAGTGTTTCAGTGCAGGATAATCTGACCTCAGATAGATTTGCTTGGATTGCCTTAATGGATTCTATAAGATTTGAGCAAAAATGATGACTTGCCATAGGGAAAACACTTGGAGAATTTCTGATTTGTGTGACTTGCAAGGAAGATTCTTCATTTAATCAAATACTTGTCAAGCACACTTCACACGTCTCTCACAGCAATTAAAGGAGCCATTTTCCTGCGGTAAGGAAGGCGTTCGGTTACACATTATTTTAAATATAAAATATGACATGTTTTGTCAAGAGTATCTTTAAAATGACAGTCTTGTTTTATGCTCTGATTTTCTGTCTGTGATTGACTGGTTAGAACTCTAATCCCTTTTAGGGCAATAATTTAACTTTTAAAAATTAGTTTGCTATTTGCCTCTGATATTTTGCTCAATAAAAAAACCAAGAAAATATTTTTTCCTGTGAAAGGGCTACATATCAAAATGCAGACACTGCCACAGAAAGGTGCAGTACATTTATGACCTTGTGTGATTAGTGATCTCTGAATCTAATCTTAAGGTACTTTAATGGACTATAATTATCTACAGTGTATAGTTACTGCCTTTCCTGAGATTGATTTAAAATTGCCTCAGGAGGCAAGTGCTGTGTAATTATCTGATAAGAACTAAACTTGATACTCTGACTGGAAACTTTTGGAAACACAAAAAATAAATATAGTTCAGGACAAAACTTACTGCTGGCCAGCTTCAGAAATCAAATCTTTTTTGCAGGCTGTCTCTGCAGCAACAGATAAAGAAGAAAAGGGGAAAAGCTTACAACCATTTTCAAGATATCAGCCTAATTTAGCAAACTTACTGGAAGGTGGGCTTGCCCTCTGCCACAGATGTTCTTACAGAATCATAAAGCAGAAGAGAGAAAAGTGGAGGAGAGGTACATGTGAACTCATCTCACCCAGATGCTAGACACTACATTTTTTAATAAAAAACCCAAGGTGCTCAGGAGATTGTGTTTATGGAAATTAGCAACTGCAGGAAGGGAGGTAGGTGTTGTAAGCATTCAGCAGGTCGTCCCCTGACTCTGGGAGTACGTGTTCTGTGCTAACACAAGTTTCTAGAAGACATCTCCCCTCCGAATGTGACTTTCTTGCTGGAGTCGATAACACAGCTACGACCAATGCCATTTCGGAGCTTCACCAAATTAATCACATTTTAGTGTTTAACATATGGTGCTGGAAGCAGTGCTGAGAGTAGCATATTCTAGGAAAATCAGAACGTTTAATTGTTTTCAGGTACACTTTTTAAAAAAAATTCAACTTCCCTTACTCTTTTCCTATTATTTCAAAAGTCTCTTAGTTCTTTGGGCCTCTCACAACAGTCAGAGATTCCTTGAGAAGTTTGCTGTCAGAGCCAGAATGGGACAGTAGACACTCTTTATGTGTTGACTGCAATAAGAGTTTGGGAGTTTGTGTCAAATTAATCAGATGTCATCTCAAGGGATAATTGATTTTGTTTTTCTCTAATATGAAGACACATAGATCCCAACTGCAGTGGGACAAGAACAGTGAACTTCAGGGTGAACTTCAGGATCCTGAGTTCTTGAATTATGCTTTTTCCTTTCTTTTTGCTTGCTGTTGGCCTGGCTTGGTTAGGGCTGAAATGTTATGTTTAGGAAAATGGTGTGTGATGATGAGCTGCAGAACAGGCCAAGCCTTTCCACATTCAAACCTAGTTGTGCCTCGTTGTCCAAAACACTTTGACAAGAGTTTGTGCCGACGGTACGGTGCCAAGAATAGATGTGCTGTGTCTCCAAATACAGGAGCTGATAGCACCCAAGCTTAGGGCAAGAATCTAGTGCACGTCCAAGACTGTGGTTAAATGAGAGAGTGTATGGAGCCTGGAGTTAAAGAAATTTCTTTTAACCGAGTGCCTGATTTTTGTGAGAGCACCCTTCCACACCTTTTAGGTATTAGTGATTTGTCTGCTGGGTTATCTAGATAGATTATTTTATATTCATTTCATAGACATTATCTATCTACAAATCATGGGATATAAGAAATCACTATTTTTTTCAGGTTCAGACCTGTGGACGGCGCAGCTGAGTTTCCTGTCTCTGAGTGATACCGGCACATGATGCACTTAAGAGTGATGCAATATTATCCTACAGCAATAAGGAGCTCTTCTTTAAGCTGGATGACATCTTGGTTATCTCTAAAAGCGTCAATGGTAATTTTCTAACAGAAAAGCTGTTGTACCTTCCACAATGTAACTCAATTTTGGACTTTTTTATGAAGAATGAAGGTAAGTTAATCTGTGAAATGGAAGTTCTTGGTTGCTTAAGGATCACTGACTCTGGCTAGATTATAGTTGATGTAGAAAGGAAACAGTCCATATGTACTTAATGCTTCAGAAAGGTAAATGGCTTAAAGTGAAAGAAGTTAAAAGATAAAAATCAGTTGAAAGAAGAAATTGAAAGAGTAATATATGAATG